>VZTY01029979.1:4341-44995 GCA_013400935.1 Turnix velox | reverse complement strand
AAATTTAGCATAACATATAGCTCTTATCCTTGGTTTTTTTTTTGGCTAGTTTGCTTCCTTGTCCAGAATTGCCCTGTTATCATTTAAATTTAGTTGTTTAGGGGCAAATCTACCTAAATCAGAGTAAGCTTGACATTCAAGTAATGCAAATATATTTTATATACACAGCTCCCTATTACATTTCATTAAAATACTCCCAAACTACTATTTGTAATTAAAATACCCTTTCCTCTAACAAGAGCTTGAGAGGAAGACAGACAGGCCATGTCTCCAGTTTTTACCACGTAGCTGGCTTAAGAAGGTTAGATTCAGGTTTATGTCCCATTCCAAAACAATCTTCAACATGACCAGATTCTCAGCATCATTATATGATACAGAAACAACATCCTTCCATTTTTGATTTTTTTAATCAAAGCAGATCACTTTCACAAAAACACAGAATATCAGGGGTTGGCAGGGACCTCAAAAAATCATCTAGTCCAATCCCCCAAGATCAGGTCACACAGGAACGAGTCCAGGTGGGCTTTGAGCATCTCCAGAGAAGGAGACTCCCTTTGCAGAGATCACACTTGAAATGGGTGGAATTTTCTTACAATGCTTCAGGACTAGACCCTTCATTTCCCACTGTTTCATCTTGTATTTCATTGCTCTGGTGTTGCTTCTCTTTTGAAGTATCTGAGACAATTTGAGGAGAAACAATGCATAGAATAGCATAGCATAGAATCATAGAGTTGGAAGGGACCTTCAAAGGTCATCTAGTCTAACCCCCCTGCAGTGAGCTAGAACATCTTGTACTACATCAGGTTGCTCAGAGTATCATCAAGCCTGATATTGAATACCTCCAAGGATGGCATCTCCAGAAACTCTCTAGGCAACCTGTTCTCACCACCTCATGGTGAAGACAAAAAAAAAAAAAATAAAATGTTTCCTAGAGCTGCTATGGGAGGCACATAAATCATGTCAGAAAGAGGTGAAGGCTGAAGTGTGCTGATGTTATTTCCACTCAGGTACCAGGAAGGGAATGTATGGAAATGAGAGAGGAATGCTAAGAGGGTTCATGTTTTGTAATGCAGCATCTTTCTGGGCAACCCAAATGAGAAAGGAGAGGGAGCTGCTGCAGTGTACAGGTAGGATGGAGGTAAGGATCCAGAGAAGCAGCACTGTGTCTATTTTTGTGAAAGAACAGGCACACACAAAAGGATAATCAGGCAGGACTTTGCTCTGCAAATATCTTACTGTTTTCAGATCAAGTGTTAAACCTGCCCTTCAAGATGTGTCCAAGTGAATGTGTTGGGCTGGGGGTTTGTGTCTGACCTGCAGAGAGATGCATAAGGGAGATTTCAAGACCCTATAGGATGACTGTTGCAGTTGGGGAGAAAATCTATTTACAGTGTGCTGCTCTTCCCTATTTTTCAGTGTTTTCATATTCTAGTTGCATATTTCATGTAGCTCAGAAGAGAGCTTATGGTGTTGTTTGTATCACAGGTGTTGTTTGAGCAGCTGAAAAGCAAAAGGGTGGACAACATGGTTCAAAAGCAGGTCCAAAATTCTTTTTGAATGCTTAAAAATATTTCATATGTATTGTAGAATCATAGAATCTTCTAGGCTTCAAAGGGACCTTTCAGATTATCTAGTGCAAGCATCAACTCATTCTCCTCAGCCCACACCTCCAAAAAAAGGAGGCTACCACCATCTCTGTACCTGAAGTATGCATGGTGGGATAAGAGGACTTGCTTAAATTCTGCATAGAAAAGGGTGAAAATTTGCTGCTTCTGGGGCACTGTTTGAACTATAAACAGGAAGGACCCCTGAAACATCCTAGGACAGCCACCCATCCAGCATTCAGCTACTGATCTACTTCATACAAAGGAGGCAGTAGCACCAGCAGTGCTGAAAATACCATTAAAATGGAGTTTTAGCTGAGTTTAGCTGCATTGCAGTGTGCACTGAGGAGCTGAGAGCTGGTGAGAGACAGGGTCAGGCTGCTCATGAAAGGTATGACTGTACAGATCTTCTCCATCGTTAGCCAGAAACAATAATTATGCCCTAAGAACAAAAGCCTGAAACAAGGGCTAAACAGTGGCAGGGACTGTGCAGGGTTACAGCTTTGAGTGTCTTCAGCCGTGCGTTTCTAAGCCAGGGGAAAGCCTTTCATACAGCTGTGGCTGAGCCCTCACTTCTTATCTGAACTTTAGATTTCATCAGTGATTTATCAGTGATGAATCAAGTGTCTCCTGAAGAGTTTTGTTAAACCACTAAGCAGGAGGAATTGCATCAGATCAGCAAACCCCAGCAAGGAGCAGAGTCTGTCCCCAGAGCAGTGAATTCTTGGCAAAGGCTCAATGGCTTGGGGTGATTCCAGTGTTTTGAAGAGCAGAAGAACAACGATGCTTCTGGTGTCCAGTCTGTGTGCCCCATGTGATGCTCAGCACCTTTCTCCTCCTGATCACCCCCCTGACACCACCTCAGTGCTCTTCACCCTGCTGTAAATCCTGCCCTGGTTATTTATTGTTTGCAAGAGAAAAAGAGCTCTCTGTAAAATAGCCATTGGGGAGTGGGAATTTTTTACAGCTGGCTGCAGGTTTGGTTGGTTTTGCTTTTCTTTTTAATGCTTTTTATCATCCCTATTTATTGTCAACTCTTTTCACCTCTACAGAGTCTGTCTGTTTGTCTCTCTGTTTACTCTGAGTATATTAATCTTGCACCAAATAAATGCACGTTCAGCAAGGGGCCAATGGCAAACCTGCTTCCTTGGCTGGAGTTTAGGGTGATGTGGCCCCTGGCCAAAACATCCCTCCTGGCCCATTTTACAGCACTCTGTAGCTGGTGTTCAGACACGCTGCAGGGTCCTTAATGCTGTTGGCCACGGCTCTCAGCAGCTCTCATCTCAATAATGCATTGGAGCGGTGAGTCAAGAGGCCACCGACACGGTCTGTGCCACTCATGAGGAGTGGGTTTTTTTGGACTCAAACCTGGATGAATGGTTAGAGTTTGACAAGTTGCCACTGTGCAGCTGGGGCACAGTATTAGAGTCACAGAATCATAGAAATATAGAATCATAGAATAGTTTGGATTGGAAGGGATCTTAAAGATCATCGAGTTCCAACCCCCCTGCCATAGGCAGGGACACCTCCCACTAGATCAGGCTGCTCAGTGCCATGTCCAGCCTGGCCTTAAACACCTCCAGAGAGGGGGCATCCACAACCTCTCTGGAGGGCAGCACTGTTCCAGTGTTTCACCACCCTCACTGTAAAGAATTTCTTTCTTATGTCAAGCCTGAATCTACCCCCTTCCAATTTACATCCATTATTTCTGGTCCTCCTATCAGATATCTTATTAAAAAGTCCTTCCCCTGCCTTTCTGTAGGACCCCCTCAGGTATTGATAAGTTACTATAAGGTCCCCCCTGAGCCTTCTCTTCTCCAGGCTGAACCCCAACTCCTTCCGCCTGTCTTCATAGGGCAGTTTCTCCAGCCCTTTGACCATCTTTGTGGCCCTCCTCTGGACCCACTCCAATAGCTTGGAATCACAGGATCTGGAAGGGACCTCAAAGGTAATTTAATCCAAGCTCCCAGCAGTGAGCACGGACATCTTGCACTAGATCAGGTTGCTCAGAGTCTCATCAAGACTGACCTTGAATGTCTCCTAGGCTGGGGCAACCACTACCTCTCTGGGCAACCTGTTCCAGTGTTTCACCACCCTAATGGGGAAGAACTTTTTCCTGATGTCTACTTGGGGGTTGGAACTTGATGATCTTTAAGGTCCCTTCCAACCTGAACTATTCTATGATTCTACTCTAAAGCTTCCCTGCTCTAGCTAACCTGCTCACTCCTGGTCAAAGCAGAGAAAATTTGTGTGAAGAAAGAATTTCAAAACAATGCTTTCCGTCTCAGCACAATAGCTGTGCTTCCAGACAGGTGCAGATTCACTGGAGAGGCAGATCTCACCAGTTCTGTCCCTCTCAACATCAACAGATGTGCAGTGCACTTCTATATCACCCAGCATTGTCCCCTCCAGATACACAGAACCCGCACCCATCCTTTGGTGTTACCACTCATGGCTCCATAGCTGAGCTGCATTTGACTGTGTGTCCTTTCCTAGAGACAGTCCCTCAGTCACTGTGCATTCCTTCCCTGAAGCAGTCATGTTTTTCTTGATGAATGGCACAAGTTGATAGGGCTGCTGTCACTCAAGAGGACTCATGTCCCCATTCGCCCCTGCAAGCTTCTGACAGATCCCAAGGAGGGGAGCAGGATGTTTGAAGAAATCTTTGAGAAGGACAAAGGAGAGTTTGCATTCAGGAAAAAAGCTAAATTTGAGGAAACAAAAGGAGTGTCTTAGAGAGGTGTGTGGGAAGTTTCTCTCAAGCTAAATAAATCACTTTCTCACTGAAGCAAAGGGCTGTGGTTATTCTGATGGTGGTTCTCATGATATTGACTTCGGGACATCCTCACTAAATCTACTTGAGTACAATAAGGTGATGGTACTTCCAATTGTTTCGTAGAACAGCAGCATCCTCTGAATTGTCTGCATTTTCTGCCTTAATCAATAAAGGCCATTAGAAGCTCACTTTTCTCCTAATACTACTCTGAATACATCTTGTTTGGAGGTACTTTTTATGACATTAAAAGACACAGTGCATCGATTTCTCCTGAGACATATGGCTTAAGGTTTTTTCACATCCCATCCCAGAATACAGTTTCCTTGCTATGTTCCTACCTACTGGGACTTAATATTCAGAGTCGATGAAACTGTCCCAAGGTTTTTATCTACACACACACACAGAGAGACACACAAAAATAATATGCATATATAAAACCACCATTATTTGATTATTGTTTTTTAAAGCAAATGGGTCCTAAATGTTCTCCTGAAAATCATTCATCCAGCAGAGACTCCTGAAGTTCTCTGATAAACTATATATACCACATATATATACAGTAGAGCATGGTACTCTTAAAACCTTTGTCTTTCCATTGCATGTTGGACATAATTTCTTGTAGGATGGTTGCAGCTCTCAGGACTCAATCTCTGTCAACAAGGCTCTGAGTTCTGGAGCTAAGCTGGCAGGTTCTTAATTACTTCCTTTTTACTGTGGGATGGACAAACTACTCTAAAACCCAATTAAATTTGGCTCATCCCAAACAGATTTTAATGTAAAATCACAGAATCACAGAAGGGTTGAGGCCAGAAGGGACCTCTGCAGATCATTTGGTCCAAGCCCTCAGCTCAGGTGTGGCCAACCAGAGACACAGTTGCCCAGGATCATGACCATGGCTTTTGAGTATCTCCAAGGATTGAGACTCCACAAACTCTCTGGGCAACCTGTCCTACCACTCAGTCAACCCTCTCAGTAAAAATGTGTTTCATAGAATTGTAGAATGTGTTGAGTTGGAAATTACTTTTAAAGGCCATCTGTTCCAACCCAACTACAATGAATAGAGTCATTTTTAAGTTGATCAGATTTCTCAGAACAGCATCAAACCTGGCCTTGAATGATGCTTGATGATGATGATGGTGAATGAGTCCTTTCTTAACAGCTTCTGTAGCCTGTTGTCAGTCTTCTGAGCCCTGCAGTTCCTCACACATTTAATGACAGAGTCTGAGCTGAATTGTGAATGCCAGAGGAGACTGTAAAAAAGGTGTTATGTTAAATATTTTCAAGTCACTTAGAGCAGGAACTACCTCAGACAACTTTAGTCAGGCAGAACTGAGTCATGAGATCCAAAGCTGGTCCTTTAGGCAATCCTGGTATTCAGCAGAAAGAGATCAGTATCTCCAGAGGGTGATTTATGTCACCAAAACAAGTGCCTTAGGGAACAACTCACACTCCAAAGGTGCGACAGTATTTCTGTTGTTATTATTACAGACAGTGCCTCACTGCTGCAGCCAGACAGCTAAAATCAAGTGCACTGGATGTCTCTCCTCACAGAGAGGTGCTTGCTCTCTGGCTGATACTGGAAAGGGAAAACATCTTAATCTATCTTAGAAGTCCAGAGGGCTGAATATCTTCTGCTTGTTTCTGGAAAAAAGAAACCAGGAACTGAGTGATCACTGAGTGATGGTCCAATGAACCTTACTGAGTTGGCTAGAACAGGAAATGGTGTTATAACAGAATTATAAAAGATAATAAGTCATATGTGCACCAGGGAACAAATGCAAACATGCTTTTCCATTCTGCTCATGTTTTCCAGTCTATTTTTAATATAACAAAAAAAGTGGAAAAAGAGACAATTAATTATATTTATTATGGATGACTAAAAAAAAATGTTTGGCAGAAGATACTGAAGAAAAGGAATATTAATGGACAGTATTTAATACTAAGCTCTGAGCAACCTGATCTAGTGGGAGGTGTCCCTGCCTATGGCAAGGGGTTGGAACTAGATGAACTCTAAGGTCCCTTCCAACCCAAACCATTCTGTGATTCTACAATACACCTTTCACTGAAGTAGAAAAGCAGCAAAGAAGGAAGGGTCAACACTGGTAGATGGCAAAAAAGCCAGAGAGAAGTTAGAGGGTGCTGAGAAGGAAATCCAGAGCTATACCCCAATGTCTGGGAAAATTCAGATGGGAAAATGGGAGGTGAAAATGCACAGGTTGGAGGATCAAGTATATTGCTTGATTCTGGAGGGTTTTAAAGGAGATTCAGTTGGTCACCATGAACCAGGGAAATCCTGTGCTCAATGCAGAACTGCTTTTATGAAAGTAAATACATTGCTACAATAATAAATCTATATTTAAAAATAATAATAAGAATAGCACAATTGGCCTGATAGCACATGTACTTTGTAGGTATATAATGAGTGATGCAGAGGATTTGG
Organism: Turnix velox; assembly: GCA_013400935.1. Classification (NCBI taxonomy): domain Eukaryota; kingdom Metazoa; phylum Chordata; class Aves; order Charadriiformes; family Turnicidae; genus Turnix; species Turnix velox. The sequence continues at coordinate 38,175 of VZTY01029979.1, read as the reverse complement.
AATGAGACCTTCAGATTTCAGCACCAAAGGCATTATAGTTTTGAAATAAAATAGAGAAGAATAAACTAGATCTGAATAAACAACTTCTTTTATATTTAAAGAAAGAAAAGGGTTTCAGTGTGGAAGAAGTCCCCCACAGCCCAGAAAGCATTAGGAGTAATGCAAAGATAAGAGAGAAAGAGAGAAGAGACGGAACAGTTAATTAAAAGAAAAGGTGAATAAAAAGGTGTTTCATGAGAGAATGTTACATCCTGAGTACTACAGAGAAGATAAATTGGCAGCCTTATTTACTCCCACTCATAAAATCAAAACGAGAACCATCCAGTGCAACTGAAGGGCAGTACATTTAGAAGTGATAAAAGACATAGTTCTAAGGACAATTTCATCTGTAAAATTCACTGCAAAGCAATATCATTAAGCTAAAACTTAATCAGATTTGAAAGAGGAAGAGGCATTTCTTTGAATAGTGAATGTAACTGAGGTCAGGTTAGGCAGGAGCTAATAGAAATCCTTCATCCTTTAAGCAGAAAAGCTCTATTTTCTGCCAGAGGTTAGGATGAGCCTTCCTCTATGGGAAGGTTGTTCCATAATTGGTCATGAAAGGTTTCTTACTTTTTCCTGTGATGTACCAAAACATACAGTATTAGTCACTGTCAGAGAAAGAATACTGGATTATATGGACCATTGATCTGACCCAGCATGGTGATTTTTATGGTCCTGTGAGCAAAATCCAATGGATTTGCAAAGAGACCTTGAATAACAGCTTTAGTTTGAATTTTTCTTACTGCTACAGAGGGCATGGAAAGAGTAACTGAATTTCTGGCAATGACATATCTCTGCAGGCAGACGTGGTGGCAGCACAGGTATCTAATGCTTTTATGCCATATGCTAAGGATTACAGAGCAGTAATCTTTCCCATTAACACTTTGTCTCGTTCTGTGTTGAAGACCACATAATCTTCTCCTTCCTTTCTTCCACTTTCTCAAAGCAAAAATTAAATACTGGGTGCATGGACCAAAACATACTAACTCAGATTAATTATTAAAGTATAGACCAACTTCTGATTAATCTCACAGAACTTTTCAAATCAGCCTGTCCTCCCAGTAGTTGAATTACATCAACTGCAGGTTTTTTATCTCTTTCTTTCTTTCTTTCTTTCTTTCTTTCTTTCTTTCTTTCTTTCTTTCTTTGCTTTTTTTGCTGTCTTGTCTTCTAGCTCTTATTGATTCTCTACACCAAGGGAAGACATGTTTCTGTTATTTTCATGTCCCCCTCTTACCATGCTGGCCAGAGTCCACCTGTAGTTAGTGGGGTGTGAGATGAGGTATGGATCAATGACCTCAAGTTACAGCAGAGGAGGTTTAGACTGGATATTTGGAAAAATTATGACACTGAAAGGGTTATCAAGCACTGGAACTGGTTGAGACACCATTCCTGGAGGTATTTAAGAGATGGGTAGTCATGGAGCTTAGGAGATAAGGTTTAGGGGTGGTTCTTGTTAGAGTTGGGTTGATGGTTGGACTCAATGCTCTGAAAGGTCCCTTACAACCTAGGTTATTCCATGATTTTTTCCTCCAGTTCAAGGAGACACTTTTCAAGGAGACATTTGTTTTGTTTGTCAGAGCAGCATTTCTGAATGCACCCCCACAAAAGCTAGTAGCTGGCATTTAAAAATTTTTCCTGACTCTAAAAATGTACTCCATTCCCTATTACAATCAAGCTGTTTGGTGATAATTGCTTTAGGGATAATTCACAGATGCCTTTCCTTAACAAGATGCTGGCTAATGAGTTTCAGAAAGACCTTGCCCATCTGAAGGTGTTATTTCAGTGAGACAGGTCAGAACCAACAAATGTATTTACTTTGGGTGAACTGGAGCTTGCACCCTCTTTTACTTTGCATGTGAGCACAGCCACAATGTGTTTATACTGAAACTTGGTAGAGATCCCTTGAAATTATGAGTATTGGAGGTGAACTTAATCCAGCCAATATATTGCTTGCAGCATTTCATTTTTTTCTAAGCACCAGCTTTCCTTTTACAGGATCTCATAAAACCAAAACAATATGTTGCTCTCTTACAGATAACCCAAGAGCAGCAGTTGGTGAAGTAGCCCCCATGTCCGGAGCTATATTATATCTTTGATGTCTGGGTCTGCAGCAAAAAAATATTCCAGCAGAGCAAGACATAATGAAAGTTTAAGGGCTTGTTAAGGAACTGACTATTACAAAGAGCCGTGCTCATTTTGACTCTATTAGAAACACAAGAAAAATAATTTGTCACTTTCCCGTGACTGGAAGGATCTCAGGGGGAATCTTGGATAAGACATCAATGTTGTTGGTGATTACTCAGCCTTTTTTCATTACAGTTTGCAAAGCCCTGCATAAGAAACCAGTTTATACTGGAGTTCCAATCCTGCAAACGCCTCTTTACAAGACCCAGCTGCGGGAAGGACATTTATTTCCTATTTTATAGATGAGGCAAGTGAATCTCAGGCGAGTGATGGCTCACACAAGTTCACACTAAAAGGGTTTTGGAGCACTGTGGATGATACTGCAACAATATCAACAATAATTCCAGTAAATAGAAATGCTGGATTCCCCTTCTGGGTCATAGCAGGGATTTTATTCCTATTTTTTCACAGTTGTTTCCATTTGGTTTCTATTTTATTTTCCTAAACTGAGCAGAAAGAGGGTGGAAAAACAGAAAATCTTCTTTCCTTGGGGTCTTAAAAACTTTTCAGATATACACAGCTACTGGGTGATGTTCCTATCTGAATGATATTTAATACATTTGTTCTGCTGTAATTGAGAACAGAGTCATGCTGGAGGATAAATTCCACCGATAACAGAGCAACAGTTGGAGTGTTTTCTCCTTTACGTGTCTTTACAACAGAGATAACCTTTTGCTTATTGAAATATAATTGCATAGGGAGATGGTTGTTTTAAAACAGAATTAGCTGAACATTTTGTAGGAACTTTCCATAATAACCTGTTTTTATAGCATCTTCTCTAGAGCTCAGCATCACTTGCACTATAAAATTGATTGAAAATCGAAAACTGAACAACAGGAGATTTTTACTCTACTTACGGTGCATTCCTGGAATTATCTGCTGCAGAGAAGCTCCATGTAAATGTCAGTGATTTCTTTGGCAGCAATTACCCCCCAGGATTATTACAAAAGGATTCTTCCACAATTTCCTCTCACAATATATTGATACAGGATGATACTGACATAGAATCATAGAATAGTTTGGGTTGGAAGGGACCTTCAAGATTATCTAGTTCCAACCCCCTAGACTTCCCAATAGACCAGGTTGCTAAATGCCTCATCCAGCCTGGCCTTAAACACCTCCAGGGACTGAGGGGGCATCCACACCATCTCTGGGCAACCTCTTCCAGTGTCTCACCACCCTCACAGGAAAGAATTTTTCTTATATGTAGCCTAATTTCTTCAGGAAGATCCTCATGCAGGACACTGCTTTGAGCTTTCTCTTGGTAGCTATATCCAGAGTTGTGCTTGCCCCAACTTCCACCTTCCCAGTATGCCCAGTGTGGATGCTAACCCTCCTGTTTGCTGCAGGACACCTGCCCTTGTGGTCTAGCATTAATTTGTTTGCTTGTGCTTCAAAAAGGAAGGGACCTTCTGGCAATGACAGACTTAGAGACTCATAGAATATTTCAGGTTGGAAGGGACCATAAAGATCATCTAGTTCCAAGCCCCCTGCTATAATCAGAGACACCTCCCACTATATCAGGTTGCTCAGTGCTTCATCCAGCCTGGCCTTAAACACCTCCAGAGAGGGGTCATCCACAATCTCTGTGGGCAACTTGTTCCAGCATTTCACTATCCTCACCATAAAGAATTTCTCTCTTATATCTAGCCTGAATCTCCCCCCTTCCAATTTACATCCATTATTCCTAGTCCTGCCATCACATATTCTATTAAAAAATCCTACCCCAGCCTTTCTGTAGGCCCCCTTTAGGTACTGATAAGCTACTATGAGGTCCCCTCTGAGCCTTCTTTTCTCCAGGCTGAAGAACTCCAACTCATGCTGTCTCTCTGCTGAGGGCAGGAATGTGGATGCTGAGTTCCCTTTGGTAGAAAAGATCCTGAGGGACAGAATAATAGTTAAAGTGTTATATTTTGCTTTATTTTGAGCTGACCTATTTCAGCAGTGAAGTGAGCTCCACAGAGAACATCCCCACCACAGCAGAAAGAGACAGTGAACCGTGACACAGAAAGAGGACCCAGGGAGAGCTCAGCCACAGCTTGGCTCATCCTCTTCTGCTACCAAAAATTATGGTATAGCTTCATCTTATAAATCATAGAATTGTTTTGGTTGGAAAAGACCTTTAAGATCATCAAGTCCATCCATTAACTTATCACTGCCAAGCCTGTGAGCCATGTCTACATCTTTTAAATACCTCCAGGAACAATGACTCCACCACTTCCCTGGGCAGCCTGTTCCATTGCTGGACAACCCCTTTGGTGAAGACCTTCAGGCTGCTCGTGTGAGCCATCAGTCATCCCATGAGTAAGAAGTTTCCTACTCCATCCCTGTTCTGAGGACTGGACCGTGATAAATCATAATTCTTCACAGTGGTGGTTTCTTCTTCCAGCTTGCCCCCATTCAGCATCATTCAGGCTGTTGGAGAAGTTTATTTTGCATTGAGTCAGGCATCACTAATCAGACCTAGCACTTCCTCCCAGGCTTTATTCAACAGAAATCTCTAATCCAGAAAACATTTCCAATATTAAGACTAATTGAGTGTCATAATGTCAACCAGGGTAAATAAGGCACCAAAAAAAAAAAAGGAAATAAGCTCTGGGAGTGCAACGTGCTTTATTGCAGACACATCTGCCACTCAGACCCACGGCTGTCACTCAGGAAGACATCACCCAGGCAACCTGATCAAACAAATCCCCACTGAACTTGATAAAGCAGAGCAACTCTTCAGGTGGCTTAGCTGTCACTTGAAACCCAGCTTGCGAGCCCCTGGGCTGACACTTGTGCCAGAAGGCAGTGAGGGTTTGAACCTCAGAGGTACAGTCTCCTCTGGACTTCAGAAGAAGTAAGGTCAGGTCCTGAGAACTCTTTCCTGCTCCCTTCTTTTCCCTTACAAAGGAAAAGTGTCTGCAGATTTTGCTCTTCACTTTTTAAAGGGGTTGTGTAAAATTCAGGCAAAGTGAGTGATTTCCATCCCAGGTACAACTGTGTTTTTTCAGTCACTGCAGAGTTGGAGTTTTAAATCTCTGCTGATGTGAGTGTTGGCCTGTAGTGAGTGCAAATGCCCTGTTTGTTACATCTCATTTGGTTTAGGCTACCTGTAGTGTTAAAATGAAAATAAAACTCTGGAGATGTAAATTGCTTGAGCAAGTTTAGTTAGTCATTCTTAAAGAAACTGCAGCTGTCTTCAGTCTGGCTTCTTCTGCCTTTCCTTATCTTGAAAATATCTTATGCAGTGCTATAAATAACTAGCAGAAGGGAAAGTGATGCTTCACACAGGAAGGGAAAAACAGCAGTAGTTGTCTTTAATTATGTTCAAACACAGTTCTGGAGACTGCAAGAAGACTCCGTGGGTTTCCAGACTGAACAGGATGGACCAAGTCCACAGGGATTTTTGTTTCAGACCTCGATGTCAACATGCATTACTGTGGGCTTTGAAAGATACTCCTAAAATATTTGTAAATAACCAAACAGCAACTCTCTCCATTGTGATAATCTCTGCTGCTACTACCACAAGCGCTGGGGGCAGAGGAAGAGGTTGAAGGAGCAGAGCTCTCTTCCAGCTGAGCCCCAGAATTCCTCAGCAAGAGTAAGCAATTACCATCAGGCTTGATCTTCTGAAGCCTCAGGAAGGCAGATCCTGCTGCAACATCTGCACCTGGTTTGGATGTGCAGCATCCAAACAAAAGGGGTGACTCCTTTTGAAGTCAGTAGCCCAACTAAAATGGCATTGAGGCATTATGCAGGATTTCTGATGGAAAGTCTTTCTGACACAGCCTGGTAGCTAAAAAATGAGGTCAGATTTTGTTTAAATAATATAGATGGGGTCTGGAGAACAAGTTGTCTGAGGAGCAGCTGAGGGAGCTGGGGCTGTTCAGCCTGGAGAAAAGGAGGCTTAGAAAGACCCTTCCCACTCTCTACAACTCCCTGAAAGGAGGGTGTAGAGAGGTGTGGATGGGTCTCTTCTCATAAGTAACAAGTGATAGGACAAGAGGAAATGGCCTGAAGTTGCACCAGGGGAGGCTTAGACTGGATATTTGAAAAAATTTTTACACTGTAGGGTGGTGGTTGAGGCATCATCCCTGGAGGTATTTAAGAGACAGATGGGCAGATGTAAAGTTTAGAGATATGGTGTATGAATGCTTTTTGTCAGATCTGTTGATGGTTGAACTCAATGATCTGAAAGATCCCTTCCAACCAATGCAATTCTATGATAGAAGACCAGTGCAGTATTTTTTTTTGTCTCTTGTGAACATGAAGCACTAGCCATGTGGCACTGGACTCTGCTGCTGTTGTGCCAAAGACACAGACAGCTCTTGGGATAAAAAAAAAAAAGTAACAAAGATGCTTCATGAGGTATGATGTAAACTTTAACAAACTCTTCAAAAATCTCCATTTTGCCTCCCTGCCTTTCAGTGACTGCATTTAAATTTATGTTCCAGGGCTCTTTTATGCAAAAAAAAAGCCTGATTCCTAGCATAGCTCTTGCAAAATTCATGGCTGGTGATATTCCATGCCCTTATGACATGACAGGAACATCCATTTGTATCAGTTTGGTACCATGCAAGTAGGTCACACGATTATGATGAAGTTAAAATGAATTTTGCCTTCCTTTAAATGGCAGCGGAACCGTTACCAGCTGATTAAGGAAAACATTAGCAAGTACCATTTTAATTGATTTGAATGCATGTGTGTTTTGTATTGGTTTAGTTTGAGGGCATTTTTAAACAAATAGCACTGTCATTGTGAGCCTTAATTAGATAATAAATTAATAGATAAATGGATTAGAAAGTTCAGTGTGGCTTTCACAACCGCTGCTAGCGGCATAAAAATGAGGTGCTCGGTATTAGCAATGCTAATAAATGGCATGAGGAATGCACTTGAGGAGAATGATGATGTGGCAGCTGAGTGACCATTGAGGACCCTGGTCTTTCCTTTGCCCAGATGTATTTGGGAAAACAAAGGTGCTCCTGTGCTTCCGTAGGAAAGATAACGCTGGTGCTGATCTGGGAGGGTAAATATGTCAGCTCCCCTGTGCCCCTCAAAGCCTGCACATTTAATGTGGGATTCATGAAAAATTCAGTGAGCACACAGGACGTGTTCTAGGGGTTAGGCTGCACTGGGATTGGCTTAGAGACCTGACAAGGAAAAAAAGCTCAGAACGTGCAGAATATATTCAGTAACAGGAAAACTGCTTAACGATGTTGTAGGGGGGGAGGGAAGAAGTCTGGATCACTCAGACTGGATGGGAAGTGTATAAGAATCATTAGGATCTTTCCCAAAAGCAGTGATTCAGGGGATGTTGTGCTGCTTCGTTAATTCCATCAAGCAGTAAGTCTGGCCATATGGGTCTCGGTGCACTTCACAGAGGTAGTGACAGCTACTCAGATAATGGGCACAGAGTGCTGCAGGTTGGAAAGTGATGCAAATAATCACTGGCATGAGTTCAGGCTGAGTGTCAAATACCTGAAATTAGAAAGTTGGAAGAGCGCTTCCAGTGCTATGGTTTGAATATTATGCAGTTTTGCCCGACGATTCAGGGTAACTTAGATTTCTTCTTTTTGGGTTGATTGCCTCCTCAGATATAACTGCCTGCTTCGTGGAACCATTAGCCTGAAGCACTTGGTCACTAGAATTAGAGAAAGTTCTGTGAAGAGCTTTGAAGCCTGAATTAATTTAAAGTCACTTTTACGATTCTCATCTCTTGATCAAAGAACAGCAACTGTCTCTACTGGGTGGCCAGTGTGGCTGAAATGTGACTACTGCTGAAATATCTTTAGCACACAGAAGAAAACACTTGGATAGACCTTAATCCTTTTTATGAATACTTTTGATACATTCTCATTTGCTGCTGGTTGACTTTTTACGCAGATGGGGGTATCAGTGGATGAGAAACTCAACATGAGCCAGCAGTGTGTGACTGCAGCCCAGAAGGTCAGGTGTGACAAGCAGGTCAGGAGAGGAGAATTTGCCCCTTCGTTCTGCTCTAGTGAGGCTACACCTGGAGTATTGTGTCCAGTTCTGGAGTTCCCAACATAAGAAGGACATTGAGCTGTTGGAGTGGGTCCAGAGGAGAGCCACAAAGATGATCAGAGAGAATGGAGCACCTCCCTTATGAGGACAGGCTGAAGGAGTTGGGGTTTCTGAGCCTGGAGAAGGCTCGGGGGGACCTCATAGTGACTTATCAATACCTGAAGGGGGCTACAGAAAGGCAGGGGAAAGACTTTTTAATAGGATATGTGATGGCAGGAGTAGGAGTAATGGATGCAAATTGGAAGAGGGGAGATTTGGGCTAGATATAAGAAAAAAAATTCCTTACACTGAGAGTGGTGACACCGGAAAAGGTTGCCCAGAGAGGTTGTGGATGCCCCTTCTCTAGACATGTTTAAGGCCAGGCTGGACAAGGCACTGAGCAACCTTATCTAGTGGGAAGTGTCCCTGCCCATGGCAATGGGGGTGGAACTAGATGATGTTTTCCAACCCAAACCATTCTATGATTCTATGATTCAAGGTGAGGTGAACTTCAGCATTAAGTCCAGCCTCTCTTAGGAATTAATCACGATGACAGAAACATCTTTTAATACATATTTCAGGAGTATTTTGATGGCATTTTTTCATGGTAACATTTAAGTACCTTGTGTACAGCATTCTGTTGCTTTTGTTAATGACAATTACAGTTCCACCTGATTAAAGGCCAGCCTGATATAAAGTAAGCAGTGTTCTACTCCCTCAGCAACATCACTAATAGTCTTATTATCAGGCTATCTGGAGTATAAATGTTCATACAAAAAAATACTGTAATTACTGTACAGCACATTGCCTGCCTACCTTATCACTTGAGTAATTTAAAGCCTATCAGAGTAAAGTACATGAAAATATATGAGGATAGTCACAGCCCACCTTAGGTAGGAAGAGGTAAACAAGATGCAAATGGTCTTTTTCACCTCTAGTTTTAGACTGCTGGAGACATTTTTCATCTGTAGGGCTATTTAGCAAGTTTCTAATTAGTATTTTTTCCAAGGCTCACTCCTACTCAAAGGAGTCCCATCCAAAGGAATTCTAAACAGGTTCAGAGACAGAAAATACATGACACAGGCTTGCTGCATCACCTTGGGCAACCCAAGTTCTTTGCCAGTCCTTTGCATGTCTGTTGTAATCCTTCAAGCCATGCAGCCATGTACCAGATTGCTGAGGAACACCAGTTAAACCTCAGTAAAAGAGAGGTCTGCAGCTAAGCTTTTTGTGCTGGATATGGTGCATGGGCAGATCAAGTCCAGTTTTGATTGCAGTCTGCCTTCTTCCTTCTGTCTACAGGACTTTTACATAAAGTAATCGAGCTAGAAGAAAAGCTGAAGTCCAGCACACTGATATCAGGTGCTTGTCAGATGGGAGGAATGCTGACAGAAACTTTGATCAGAGGCCAATCACCAGAAAGAAGGTGACAGCAAGCTTCATGGGGTTTCTGAAAGATAGTAAAACAACAATGGACCGGTTGTGAATAAACTGCTAGCACTGTTACATATACTCCTATGACTTCTCCTGAAAATTCTCTCCAATTGTGCAAGTTGGATGCCTTGAAATGGCACAGGAGAAAATGTTGGAATAGAATCATAGATTTGTCTTGATTGGAAGGGACCTTTCAGACCATCCTTTCCAACCATCAACCCAACTCTGAAAAAAACCACCACTAAACCATATCTCTAAGCACTTTGTCTACTCATCTCTTAAATACCTCCAGGGATGGTACCTCAACCACATCCCTGAGCAGCCTGTTCTAATGCTTTATAATCCTTTCAGTGTCAAATTCTTTTCCGAATATCCAACCTGAGGCTGTTTCCTCTCATCCAGACCCTGTTCTGCTGTGATTCAGACATAAGTTCTCTTCCATGTTGTGTAAATCAGCATGTGTAATATAGGCACATGTTGAGCTTATCAGTGCCACACGTGGCCTCTAGATGAAATTTCTCCGAAATTTTCTTCACATGCTCTTCCTTTCCTCTCTGTCCCTGATTCCATAAGGATGACTTGGAGCAATTTCCTGTTCTTGTAAAATCTCACCTTCTTTTTTTTCTATACCTCACTATTTCTACCACTGAAAATCATATCCTGGGGTAAAGGATCTGCACTCTGCATTCAGCTGGTGGAACAGCTAGTTTTGTTTAGCAGGTTTTCTGTTTGGTGTGAAGCCTTGCATTGTACTGGGCTGTTTCAAACACCATGGAAAGAAAATGTTTCCCTTCCAGAAGGGAGTATTTATTCAGCTTTGCAGATAGTTTAATGCATGCTGGTGCTCAAAAAATATTAATAAAAAAACAAAAGAGGGAAGGTAGGAAAAGCAAGGCAATGGGAAACAAACAACAAAAACAGACCAAAAAGTCCTTCTTGTTACTTCAAATCCTGTTCATGCTTTCCAGTTTAATGTTTCCTCTACAAGAGACTGACTCAGGACTCTAAATCAAACAAGATGCATATTAAATTTTACATTTGGGTCAGAGAAGTATGTGTCCAGTTTGAAACATGGGACAGAGCACTGAAGCAGAATAATCATGGTTCACCCTGTAGGACTTTTTGCTTCCTAACACTTCTGATTCTGTGAACCATCAACTAAGGATTCATGTTTGGACTCTTTGTATAGTTTTTGCTCTCTCAAACCTTTCCTCTTTGCTCCAGGGATCAACAACATTGTCCAACTCACTGATCTCAAAGCACTTTCTGTGCTCCAGGACTTGGCTTATGCTGAAGTTCATTTATCTCCCACCACACCAACAGAGCAGTTTCCCCAACACACGTGTTCTTTAACCATTTCTTTAGACAATCCCATTCCTTCAATGGGCCACCACTGTATATTTCAATTTGTCTAGCTGAAGACTAAACCAACATATCTTGTGATGCAATGGAACTGGAAAATCCTGAGTGTTGAGAATAAGCTGTTTTGAGTTCTATAAATTGGTCTTTTCATTTTTGGAGACCTAATCATGCTTCGGATACATAAGGTGCATACAGTCACATCTCTGTGGGCTGTCTGTTGCTTCATCATGTCTCCTGGTGAGACCACATCTGGAGTATTTTGTCCAGTTCTGGGGCCCTCAGTTCAAGAAGGACAGGGAACTGCTTGAGATAGTCCAACACAGAGTCACAAAGATGAAGGGATTGGAGCATCTCCCTTGTGAGGAAAGGCTCAGGGAGCTGAGTGTCTTTGGCTTGGAGAAGAGGAGACTGAGGGGTGACCTCATTAATGTCTATAAGTATGTAAATGTTGAGTGTCAGGAAGNTTCATAGTGATATCAACAGAACACAGTCTCCTTCTCTAGGGACATTCAGACCCTGCCTGGACACCTTCCTGTGTGACCTGATCTAGGTGTTCATCCTCCAGCGGGGGGATTGGACTATATGATCTCTTGAGGTTCCTTCCAATCCTAGTGATTCTGTGAAAACAAACAAGAAGTCTCTATGAGAATATTTTTTTTAATAGAAGTGACTATACTCTTCAGGAAAGTAGGAAACTTGCTTCACTCTGTGTTTGTGCTCAGAAAACCAAACAATTGCCTGAGAAAGCAATTGTTAAAGGGGGTTAAAGTTTTTGCCTAAACTTGGCCAAGTCGTTAACTTCCCAGCATCCTCTATGCACCTCTGTTACAGTGCTTGTAAGGAATCACTGAACCACAACTATTTAAATATTTTCCTTCAAACGTCCCATTCCCCTGCTTAACCCTAAGAGCAGACCTCACCTGTTCTGCAAATAAACACAGGTCTCTGTTCTCAAGGGAACCTTTTCACCTAATATTTACCATGTGGACATTTGATGTGGGTTTGATTATGCTGGAGAGAAGCAGGATGAGCTTTCTCCATGCAGTAAATGCAGGTGACTGGTGCTGAGAACTGGTGATTTGCATTCACACACAAAACAGCAGTGGGTATGATGGGATAGTGGTGGACTAGGGGAGGACTTCTTAGTTTTATGAGTCCTTATGCAGAGATGACAATTTATGGTCAGTCTCCCTGTGCAAAGGGAGATGGGGATCTGGAGTGGGTTCAGGTCATAGAATATAGAACCATAGAATGTGTTGAGTTGGAAGGGATCTTTAAAATCCATCTTATCCTCCAGTGAGCAGGGACATCTTGCACTAGATCAGGCTGCTCAGAGCCTCAGAAAGCCTGGCCCTGAATGCCTCTAGAGATGGGGCCTCCACGACCTCCCTGGGCAGCCTGTTCCACTGTCTCACCACGCTCATGGTGAAGAACTTCCTAATATCTAATCTGATCTTGCCCTGCTCTAGTTTAAAACCACTGTCCCTCATCCTATTGCTCCATGGCTTCACAAATAATCCATCCCCAGCTTTCTTGTAGGCCCCCTTCAGATACTGATAGGGTCTTTGTGGAGCCTTCTCTGGCTGGAGCCCCCAGCTCTCTCTCCTGACATGGTCCCACCATTCCATTTTCTCTCCCATCATGCCATGTTTGCATTCAGCTGTCCTAACCACCCAACCACAAGGATACCACAAGGACAGGGTATGGGTACCCAATCTCCAAAGGAGCCCTGAGAATTTGAGTGTCCTACCCCTGCATATCTCACACTGTGTTCTTCCAGAAGGATTAGGTGACATATTATTTTGATAAACAAGACAGAGCAGGGTGATGGCATGGGCTTTTTCAAGTCAAGATGTGGCTAGAAAAGAGAAAGATAAACTTGTAGCTCTTATGGATCAAATTCTGGTTCCTAAGAATAACACAGATAAGACAGTCTCAATTAAACCAAGCTTAAAATCACATGTAACGAATCTGAGACGGAAGAGATTGCTGGTATCTGAAAAAGAAGTTGCCACTGTTCTTTAGATAAGCTCCCAGATTTTCAGATGAGAAAACATAAATATTCAAAAAAAAAAAAAAAAGCATTTTCCCTACTTATCCTTCCGGACCCCTATTCTTTGTCTTGTTCACTTGCCTAAACTGCCTGTCACCATAAAAACAAGGGATGGTTTTTACCAAAAATATTTTTCTTTTATTCTGCTATCAATAAACTACACCAACAGGTTGCCCTTCTCCACACATTTGGGTTGGTTTCAAATAGGTCTCTCCTTTCTAACAAAAGGAAAGGTCCAAGCCAAAAATGTGCAAGTAAGTGAATTGCACTAACAGGCAGAGATGTCTCTCCTAAAATAGTCTGCACCAAATCTGCACGAGAACGATGTCTGTTTCTTATCTGTCATGGCAGTCGTTTATTTTTATGAATGCTAGTGCATTCCCTCACAAAAATAAAGCTGTGTTTCCTCAAAGGAATTTCCAACAAGGTGTTGGATTCACTTTCTAGATGATCAACAGCTATCGCTATGCAATTACCAGGGAGCAGGTACTGGTTCTGAAGGTCACACTGACAGCGTGCGTGTCCCCAGCACAGCTGCTTCTGTTTAGCCTTCCCAATAAAGGGAGGGAGACATTTGATTTTGATCAAGGTTTTAAGAAACACCCTATCTACAGAGGCAGGACATTTTCTTTCTCACTTCATCAAGAAACTTTTCAAGATGGAAATGCAGGACAGAGCAGTTTATCACAGAGATGACCTGGCTTTGGCAAGCCTTGGATAGGTCACAGGCTTCCCACTGCCATTATGGGAAAGTTTTTTTATCCTTAAATACAGCAGAAGTTGGTTAGTGAACATCTTCTGGGTTATATTTTGAATCTGATGCAATTTTTTTTGAGTCTTTCTGTAGCTCTTACTGCAAGTTTAAGACAAAAGTATATTTGTTTTTGGAGAGATGGTTCATTTGGCTCATTTCACCCCCTCTTATGCTTTTCTTTTTTTTTAATTTAAACTGCTTCTTTATAAAGGTCATTCAAGTCTGAAGCAAAAGAGGATTAATTACTAACAGCCATAATTTGGAGACAAATTATCCTCCTGATATTTTGGCTGTGTAGAATACACCATGGAAAAGCCATTTATCTGACAGAATGACATGGGTGACTGTAACCTATAGTTGTGTCAAGCACTGGTGTGCTTCATCTAGCCTGAAGAATGATGTGGGGTTTAATATATTAATAAGAAAGCGTATAAAAATAAGGCCATACTTCTATGCAACTTTTCTCATCCAAAGAAACCTTCTTTTTTTTTTTTCCCCTCAATCACACTGGGCAAAAAATTATTCTACAGGGATGCCTGTTGATTTCAGTGGGGTTGTTAATGGAATAGATGTATCTCTGCATGAACACAGCCAAAAGGGTCTGGGACACAGTGATTTTCAACCTTCTCTTTCCTCAGGTCTCATTAAATAGTGCCTTATGCTATTAGTAATTCAATTAAAAATCGATAAGATTGGTCCATGTGGAAAATGACCCCAGGTAATTGGCTTTGTGGAGGCATGATGCACATTTTGCACATGGCAAGAAAAGCTCAGATGCTCACACTTGTCAGTGTTGGACCTTGTGGTGAGAATTTTGTCAATCCACTTCCTTCCCAGGCTCTTATCCAGTAAAGTACGTAGGCACACCTTGAAAGACCTGAATCTTCTCTAGAGTCCTGAAAAGCCCAGGGGTTTATATCTGTCAGGCAATAGTGCATCAGTGTTTTGTGATGGCATCAGCCTGTGCTGATGAGTCTCTTTAGTACATGACCATCCTGCAGATCTAAGGATTGCTTTTTACCTCAGGGACACACCATGGGAAGGTAGCTATGAGGCAGCTTTTTCCTTTTCAGAGCTGACCTGTCTGAAGCCAGCTATGTGCATCTCTGTCTCTTGAGTGCCACACAGACTACAACCAACCTTATTCTATCAATCTCATATTGTACCTACACATTTCTCTCATGTTCCAGTCATGATGAGACTCTGAGCAACCTGATCTAGTATAGACCCAGCTCACTACAGGGGTTTGGACTAGATGACCCTTGAAACGCTGCTCTCTGAGATTCCATGATTTCTTGAAGTGAAATTCTCTACCTAGGAGTGGTTTGCATTGGAACAGGCTGCCCAGGGAAGTAGCTGAGGTGCCAACCCTGGAGGTATTTAAGAGAGAGGCAGATATGGAGCCTAGAGATATGGTTTAGTGATGGCTCTTGTCATAGTTGCGTTGATGGTTGGACCTGACAGTCTGAAAGATTCCTTCCAACCAAAGCCATTTTGTGGTTTCAGAAAGGCCAGAATCTTTTTTACCACTTTTACCAGGTAATATAATTTTTCCAAAGATCAATCATAAATGAACTCTTTCCATTTTATTATTGATAGTAGCTTCTACTTGATTTCTGGTAAGTTCAGGCTGTGGAACAGTCTCAGAGGTTCACTGTGCAATTGCCAAGTTGTGGTCTTTTAAGCCAGGACAAAAATGGCTATTGAAAAAGTTCACAGAAGCCTTAAATAAAAGTGCAAAATAATGGAAAAAAAGTAGTCTGACAGGAAGAGTTTGGGTATACAAAACACCTGGCTTAGACATTAATCAGCAGTGACTTCTTTAAAACTTTGCATGCTCTTTCATTTGGGAATAATGTACAATTCTGCTTGACATTGTGGGACAGTTAATTAGCATCCATAGGCTTATAAATAGGATTTTGCAGAATGGCTGATAAGCTGGTATTATTAGTGTTCATTTCACTCCACTTCTAGTGCCTTTTGAGATGAAGGCAGGTTTTATTAGAACAGACCTTTCTAAAACCACAACTACTCATTACAGCTTCCAAATAAGTATCAGGGTGTGAGGGGTAGGTGGGTTTCACTTGCTTTGTTTTCAGACTTGATGCCACTCTTTCTAATAATGAGGGATGACCATGGTTTTAAACTAGAGCAGATACAGATTAGACATCAGGAAGAAGCTTTTCTCCATGGGGGTGGTGAGACACTGGGAAGAGGTTGGCAAGTGAGACTGTGGAGGCTCCATCCCTGGAGACATTCAAGGTCAAACTTGATGAGGAACTGAGCAACATGATCTAGTGAAAGATGTTGGGGCCCACTGCAGGGGACTTGGACTAGATGACCTTTAAAGGTCTCTCCCAACTCAACTGTTACTATAATCAAATGGATACAGCCCTTGTGGTGGAAACAGAGGGATGTGCTGTGCTCTTTTCTGATCTACTGGAAGATTTAAGTAGTTTTTCCTCACATCTGTGTTCTCCTGTGAGAGCCAGGCCTGCTTCTATCAGTTTCAGATAAAACACGATGCATAAACACCAAGCATTGTTCTGTTAGGACAGCTTTACAAAGTTGAATTTGAGTTTTTTTCCAGTGATTTCAAAAGCCTTGGTGACTAGGTGGCAAGAGAAAATGCCATTGTTCACAAAAAGTTTGGATTAGTTCTAGAGATCTGCATAATGGAAGAGGGATTTGCAAAGAAGAAAAAAAAAAAAAAGAAAAAAAAAGCCCTCATGCTCAAGGGCATGCACTTATCACCTGCCAGGGATCTGAAGGGAGTAATTCCTGCCTGTTCAGCAAGCTGCACTTTGCTAGATGGATCATTGCTGTATGGATTTTAGCACTGCCCTGATGAAAAGGACTACTGAATTAATGAACAAATGAGATTTGGAAAATGTAATGCTTTGAGGAATGCTGCACCAAGAACTGCAGTTCCAGTTCCATCAGTGATGGTTACAGAAATCACTCTTCCAGCCCATTTTTCCATTACATGGTTTAACAGTCACCTTGTAACATTGGGAAGGGTAAAATGGGAAGTGTAAAGAAGATATTCATTGATCCAACTCTTGGCTGACTCCACAGCAAGGAAAAAAGAAGAATGGAACACATCGTAAAATATTCTCTGCTCCTCCAACTGTCCTTTGTCCACTACAAGAGTGGACCCTGGATTATAGATATTTTACAATAATCAGCAAATTTTTTTATTTTTTTTTAAAGAGGGGATGGCCATGAAGGTTTGAAATTATCTTAAATATACCTATTTCCTGAGGAACAGTAGAAGTTAATGACTTAAGGAGTTGTTTTCACAGTCAGGGAAAATCCGTGCCTGCTTGAACTTTAAACTGGTATTACTCTATAATCAGATAGAGCTGCTTTCTCCTAACAAAATGTTGCCCCTTCCATTTTCCAACTAGCATGAACAAAAGCAGCAGATACTCCTGTTGCTGTGGAGATTTTGAGCCACAGACCAACATCTATTCTTCTACCTGGCTTAGCTCACAGGGCAGAGCAGCTGAGGTGTTGGGTTTTTTGGGTTTTCATTTCCCCCACGATACATTTTTCTGAGCATACATATGTTTTTCAAAGTAAACCAGAGAGAAAAAAAATCATTTGCAGATGCCATACTTTTCCATCCTGGGAGGCTGATGGTCAAGTTTATTTCATTAATTCCATTCAGATACAGCATATTTTGCTCTGTATAGAAACTCTCCCATTTTCTCCTCTCTTCTCCATATTTAGCGAGCCTTCTCTGGCAAGTCCCCCACTCTGTTTGCAGCAGATTTAGTTTGTGTGTCTCTTGTGTTTTCATCTCCCAGCTCCATTTGTTCAAAGTAGTCCTTTACTTCTCTTGTCTGTATTTACACGGTGAAACTGGTGAAATTGACATCAGTGAAGGACATGGACCTGTTGGAGGGCCACCAGGATGATCCAAGGGCTGGAGCACCTCTGTGATGAAGACAGGCTGAGAGAGTTGGGTTCGTTCAGCCTGGAGAAAACAAGGCTCCTGAGATACTTCATAGTACCTGAAGGGAGCCTACAAGAAAGCTGGGGAGGGACTGTTTGCCAGGGCATGTGATGATAGGATCAAGGACAATGGTTTGAAACTCAAGCAAGGCAGGTTTAGGTTAGATGCTGTGAAGAAGTTCTTCACCATGAGGGTAGTGAGACACTGGAACAGTCTGCCCAGAGTTGTTATAGAGATCCCATTCTTGGAGGCATTCAAGGCCAGGCTTGATGAGGCTCTGAGCAACCTGATCTGGAGCAAGATGTGAAAAAGCAGCAGATGGGAAGCACCTGTCAGGAACCTTCTAGAACAGAGCTGGAGAGTTGTCAATGGTCTCCACTCAGCAGGGGGCTGGGCTCCCACCTTGGTCAAAACAGGAACTCAGAGCTCCCAAAGAAACATTAAGCCACCCAGACAAAATGGAAGAATCCAGCAGTCTCCAGCTGGCTGTAAACCCTGTAGCCTGGTCACTCTGCTTTGCTGTAGATTTTCAGAAAAGCTTGATGAAACAGGGATTTTGAAGAACCTTGGCTTCTGGAGAATTGGGCTCTTCCTGGTGCTTTAGCTGGTAGAATGGAGCACAACCAGGGACAGAGAATGAAGCTGCTGTTGTCCCATCCCTGGGCTGAACCATATCCTCAGGGCTGAACTGCACCAACAGCACCTTGAGCTGAAACACAAAGCTGAAACACAACACTCCTGCTGTCCTACTAAACGTCCATCTGACTCCAAGCAAACCCCACAGAACATTAAGGCAAGAAATGGGAACACAAACCCATCACCCTCCCCCTGCCTAACCAGGCTGGGGGGCCAGCAGGCCCCCCGGCCTTTCTCCTCCCACCGTGTCCCCTTGGAAAATGCAACTCACCAGTGATGTCCTGCAGCAGAGACATCAGGAGGAGCATCCCTCAGGCCCCACGGAGGGGGCAAATGGTAGCTGCTGCCCTTCCCCACTGCTGTTAAATAGGAGAGTGGGTGGAGGGAGCTGATTTGGAACAGTTGGGGAGAGGAGGAGACTCCAGTGGAGCTCAGGTGTGTGGGATTTGGGGGAAAATGGGCTGGAAAAGGGTTGGTGTGAGGCAGAGGCAGGAGATGGGGGAATAAAGGGGTATGTGGCAAGCTGGGAGGAAAAATGGAAGGACTTGAGGGTGGTGAGACACTGGAACAGGTTGCCCAGAGAGATGGTGGAGGTCACATCCCTGGAGACATCCAAGGCAGTCTTGATGAGGCTCTGAGCAACCTGATCTAATGCAAGATATCCATGCCCATGGCAGAGGGGTTGGAATTAGATGATCTTCAAAGGTCAAAAATTAAATCTGTGTACAAACTATAAACCATTCCACAAATGGTCACACTCAGGTTGCAGACCTTCTCTTTTGATCTGTGATGTTTGAGACCTGTGGCAGATGTTCTTTTATTTAAAAAAAAGGCATATTTCATTCACATCAGGTTTTCACATCCTTTTATTACTAGATGTGAGTGTTCCCCAAAACAAAATGGGAGGATGTAGAGAAATCTCTTTGGTGCTTTACTACCTGTAGAGCTTTAAATTATTATAACTGTTACCAATGCAGTTATAAAACCAATATTGTAGCAGAAAACTCCTTCTCAAAATGAACAAGCATCTGTACGCCATTTGAGACCTTGAAATATCAGCCTAGCGGCATATTTTTTGTAGGTGTGATAATCTGAGGAGTCAGTCAAGAAAACATTTGTAGGCACAGGTAGTATCTTTTATTAGAAGTGATGTACTCAGAGAATGTAGGCAAGCTTTTTTCAGACCTGAAATAGAAGCAGCAGAACTCACAGCTAAGTGCAAGCCTAGAGAAAGGAATTGCTCAGAGTTTATTTGAGAGCTTGTATGAGTGTAAGTATTTTTTTCAGGGTAAATGGCATGGAATAATGGCTACCAGAACCCCTTTTTGTGTGTGTTTGTGTCAGGACTTTTAAAGTTCACAGCAGAATGTCCATTCTGATTATGAAGTAGCTCTGTTGCTGCCTCTGCTTCCATGGAGGGGAAGACCAGAACACTCAAACAAAGCCAGGTGCTGGTTTAGCCACCTTGGGGACACGCATAATAAAAATCACAAGCATGGAACAGAGAAGGAAATGTCATGCCTTTTCACATCTATCTTTGCATCAGCTTCAGCACAAAAGAAAAGGAAAAAGAAAATAAGGAAAGGAAAAACCAGAAGATCTTGCAGTGCTTTGTAGAAGGGGGAGGGACTGTTTGCCAGGGCATGGAGTGATAGGACAATGGGCAAAGGTTTGAAATGAGAGCAGGGCAGGTTTAGATTAGCCATGAATATAATATTAGGAAGAAGGGGGTGACACACTGGGACAGGTTGCCCAGAGAGGTGGTGGAGGCTCAGTCCCTGGAGACATTCAAGACCAAGATTTATGAGGCTCTGAGCAACCTGATCTAGTGCAGGGTGCCCCTGCTCACTGCAGGGTGTTGGACTAGATGACATTTGAAGGTCCCTTCCAACTCAACACATTCTGTGATTCTGTGAAGGTAGCACTGTTATGGTGCAAGAGCAGAGAAGTCCAACTAGAGCTGAGTTTGAAATAAGCTACTTTGATAACCTTCAGATGCAAAAGGGTTTATCAGCAGTGCCTTTGTCTGCCCTTTGCTAGAATCCCAAATACAAATGAATTTTGCTGAGTCTATGACAGGGAGAAATGAGCTTTTGTTTTCCTTAGAACATCTCCAAATGTGTGTTGTTTTCCCATGGGTGTGTGGTGGACTAGTTTATGCCCAGAGGCAGGGGGACAGACAGTGGCTTTTCTCAGCCAACAGCACTGAGAAATACAACTCATTCTTCCTGTAGTGTCTCTGTCTCTCTGCAGGTGACTCTTGGCCGTTTTAAGATATATTTGGAAATAACCCATGTTTGTGATTATGTGTGTTAGTGATTTCAGCCATTGGCTTTTAGGCTTTTGCTTGTTTGTTCATCTGATTATATAAACAGACAAACAGCAAAATCCTCTCACATCATCACAAGCTCTGGGTTCTCTGCACCTATGAAATATCAAGCTCCAACATAACAAAAAAATCCTCATCTGTCTATTGTCAGAGTCTCAATGTCTTCTGCATTAATGTTTAAGTAAAGAAAGGTGCATTTTGATTTTTTGCTCTAAGGATTGAGGTCTGCAAATGGGGACTTTTATGCCCAGTCCATACTTAATTTAGGATCCTAGTGAATCTGGTGAAATTTGGGATGTTTGGCCGCAAGCACATCGGGACCAATCCATTGTATGTTGGAAAAACATCTGCATTTTGCTTTTCATACTTCAGTGTAGTGGGGTTGGAGGGAGACAGATGGCCCTGCGGGTGACCAGAGGAAATTCTATTCAACCCACCATATGGAATCTCTTCCCACCATAATGGCACAGGAAGTTTGGGTATCCTCCATGTGTTTTCCTATATATCATAAGTTTTCCAGTGAAACTAATAGGAATCCTTTGAGAGACACAGTCTTTCTAGTAATTTTCTGAAGGCTGATGTGTGATAACACCACCCATTCGTTATGAAATCATTGAGGAATTGAAGCCTTTGCCGATGAAATGTGAAAACTGGATTCTATGCTCCATTCAGTTTTGGATGGAATTAGCTACTTTTAGGCCTTCTGAAAACTTGAGAGGCCTCTTTGTCTCAGTGTACACTCTAGCAAGGTTGGACAGGAGGTTTATTTCTCTGACAGTACTTCTTTTAATGTTAAAAACTTGGAGAAGCAGCAGGATAAGTAGCAAGACATCTGATGAGCACAGAAAACCCACACGACTGGGTAGCCCCTGGAAGTGATCAAGTTTTCTTATCATCTGGAACGTCATGAATCTTCTCAGGATCACTTACATTTATTTTGCTGCCTCCAGTAACTTTTGACACTTTATGAACAAAGGACAACTGAGCCTCTATAGAAGAAAAAAGTCACACATTTTGAAAAGCTTTTTCTACTTCTAGAGTTTCTGAGTTCATTTTAGTTATTCCTTCCTATCTTGTTCTAATATCATATTACTTTACACATCAAGGTCAGCTCTTAGAGGATACCAAGCAATTAAATGGCTTAATTACAGTGCCTAAATAAATATACTAAGTGAGGAAATTGAAGGTCTGGATAATTACCCTAGCACAAAAATCCTTGCTTATTTTATCTTTCTTCTTACTGATAAGCAGTAACTTTTTACTCTTGTTAAAATTCTTCCAAATAATTCTTTCCATTCCTTTCCAGTGAGCCTTTGAATTTTTTCAGGTAATGCAGAACTAGTTGGTAAATGAATTTTTCCAAGCATTTTCATAAGGCTGTGATAAAGGGATACTTTAGGAGTTCAAAGAGAAACTAAGTTTATAATATTATCTGCACTAATAGGATCACTGTACAGGATGGGAAGGAACAGTTCAGAGGAATAACATGGCTACTGTATTTTTCTGTATGTAGGATGAGAAAACAATGTAATAATGCTGAGAAATGCCATACATACAAGATGTTTGCATGTAATTTCTTATGAGAATTAGAATTATCTTGTGTAAAACTGGGTTTTACATCAACCTGGGGTTTTTTTTGTGAGGAAGTCTTTTGTTCTTTCTTTAAATGAAAAGCATCTCTCAAAAAATTGACTGGGAGAGCAAAAAGAGCCTCCTTTTTTTTGTGCAAAGCTTTAAAGGAGTATGGGTAAGACATAACTCATATGAACATGTGCAGATATAGCCAAAAGGTAAAATTTAGGGTAAAAGTGAAGCCAGAGTTGCTCATTAAAGCTTGGTGGAACTGCTGTAAAGTCAGCAGAAGTGCCTCCAAGGCTGTTTAGTGACAGCTTCTCCACTCCAGACATTTGGCCAACACACATATGGACCATGGAGCAAGCTGATGAAAAGCAGCCAGGTCTGCATGGTGCTTGCAGATCAGAACCTTGAGTCTGAAAAAGAACTGTAAGAAAGAAAATAGCTGGATAAAATATCAAATAATGTACAGAAGGTCAAGGCTGTCAAGGAGGTCAGGAAGGTAATCATCAAAATTGGATATAAAAGAGGCCACTGTGTTACTTAGTCTGTTCCCCAGATTGTTCAGTGTAGGATAACTTAAGAGTTCTGAGAGTAGATGTTTTTTAGACCTCTAAGACTCTATAACATTGTGGACAGCCTAATTGATAAGGGATTTAAGATTAGATTTGTTATTGAAGGGATTTCTATGCTATAATGAGATGGACAAGATAACTAACAAGGGCTGTTTGTCACCCAAATCGTAAGAATTCTCTGCACCTGTTACTATTTTATCACAATAAAATCCATTATGCAGGAAATACTTCATAACTAGTACGTGAAAACATCCATTAATGTTAATTTTGAGGTAAACACCTTACACTGAGAAAAGTAATTACCTATGAATTGGAATAAACATAGCACATACGTTTCAGCAGTCAGGGGAAAAAATAAGGACTATTAGTCATCTTGCTTTCTTGCATAACTTTCATTACTGGGTACTATCAGAAAGAGATTTCTCCCTGCATCATAAAGTGTAATTAATTACCTTATGGGAGTACTGCAGGGCTGGAATTAGCCAGCAACAGGGAAAGGATGGTAAATCAAGTAGATCAGTGGTTTGTTCTCTTCTGGCCAAACCTGTTGCACATTTTTACACGGGTTCAGGTGCTGTATTTCCAAGCACTGAATTCTTTTCTAGCACTGCCCTCATTTTTCTAAAGTAGTATTTTCTTGGAGATAACCTATTCCTTTAACCATTCCTCAGAAAAACTGACAGAGCTGTGGGAATGAGACAGAGACTCTTAAGTGCACAAGATGATGTAACTTTTCTCTGTATTTAACTCTACTTCTTCCATTCCACACTGCTGTGAATTCTTTTCCCAACTACCAGGATTTATTATTTTTTAACAAATAATTCTCATGGGCCTTTTTATGTGTTTTAAGTTATCATTACCTTCCCTCTATCCAAAAAATCTCTTATTTTAGACCTTCCTTCTCATAATGACTTGAAAAATCTCACATGTTTTTCACTGAGCAGAGAACTGAGCAAAAGTCAAGATAAAGATTTTTTTCTTATAAGGCAGAAGTCAGTAAAGCAATGAATAAAGTATTCAAATTGCAGGGTTTAATCAAAGCTTTGGACAAAAACAACAATAACATCAATAGTTTCTCTGAAAGTTTCTGAAGTTTTGCCATTGCATTTTCAAGCTGACTTCTTGTCTATTGAAAGACATGCAGTCATTTTGGAGGAAAAATAATTGTTCCCATTTCAGGACTGTAAATTCCATTCAATAACCTGAAATTTAGTCTCTACCAAAGTCCTTTTTTTCCTTGCAGATGACTGTTGCCCTTTACCATCAACTGGTAATTATTCTCAGGAGAGAAATGCATCACCTAACAAACCACAGTCATGCTTTGGGTCTTTGTCTTAGCAAGAATTTGGGAAGTTTTCTGGGAAAACAAAGCTGAAGTGCAGGTTTATAAGGGGAAATTTTGGGTTAGAGCAATGAGAGCTGCACGTACAAAGCTGAAGTGCAGTAAGCACGTGGTCTTCCCTTCATCCTCCCTGGAAACACAGAATTAAATTGTAGCAAAGAGAAACTCTCAGTTTCTCACTGCCCCCAGAACATTGTGAAAAGCTCTCCTCCACAATAATTAAAGCTCCTTGAGCACAACTAACCTCCCTACTCTTACACCTTGCCTTGCAGGAACATCTAATGGTCAAACACAGGATCAAGGTCCTGTTTCTCTTGCTTCACATGGACATGAGGATAAGCAGCATCATGCTTCATGTCTTGAAAAGCCTGCAGTATAAATAGACAAAAAGAAAGATGGAAATAACTTGAAGACTAGGGACAGGTCTGATCTTTTAATGAGTTGTGCTGGGTACAGATTCAGATGTGTTTCTTGGAGAGCATAGGGTGGATGGGAAGTTAGAGTCCAACACATAAAGACTAGATCAGACTTTTCTGGAGAGTTCTTCCTCAGGTTACAAGGCAGGTCTTCCTCAGAGCTGAAGGGAAATGAATTACACCCACCATCAACCTGGGTGCAGAGGGTCATGTGGAGGTGCCAGCACATTGTGCAGTGCTGCTAGCATGGCACTTTTCTCAGTTAAAAAATGAGAACCATGAATCTTCAGAACCATGAATCTTAGATGCAGAAGGAAGGCTGCTTTCTTTGTTCAAAATCATGCACAGGAAAAAAAGGTCTTCCCAAATCAGTGTTCACTGGAAAATTACTTCCATGGAATTTTATGAATACAAACATTCAATCCTAATGGGGTTGAAGTGGGAAGTCAGGAGGATACTGTCCCAGTAAGTGTAGGAGGCTAAATAAGTACAACCATTAGGGTTATATAGTTCAGAAATCCAAATTTTAACAAAAATGGGAATAGAAACAATCTCTCTATTCAGGCAAGATCCTTCTCACCCCAAATTTCCTCCCCAGAGATCATGCAGATAGAGGAGTTGGATTCTCACTGCAGTGTAACTTTGATACCCCTATGTCATGCTCCAGAGATCTGCAGCTGTATGTTTTCCTTGGACTGTACTTACTCAGGCAGACGGTGTTTCTTCCCAGGAGAAGTATAAAATATCATTGCTTCAAAGTTCTCCTTCACTGCAGCTCTCACCTCCTGCTGGCTCTGCATTTAGTTTCCAGCTCCATCACTTCTAGACCACACTTTTGTCTATGAGCTTGGAAGGAAAGCATTAAGTCTGCAGGTATGATGGAACTTTTGATACTATGATGCAAACCAAAATATCACTGCCAAAAGTGCCCCAGTGATATCACCTTAACCCAAGGGTTCCTGCCACTTTCACTTAGGCACCTGAGTTAGGATCACCCAAGGCTCCCTCTGTAATCAATGAAGAGAAGTAAAGACATTCCAATGCAAACTTCAGACAAGATAAGTGACCTCTGAGAGATAAGGCTGTGCTTACAGTGAGTGCAGGGGGATCTATGTGGTAGTGACTGTGCTGAACAATGTCCCCAAACAAGTCCTGGATTTCTTTTAATTTCAACTTTCATTCCATTCAGGAAATGCTTCTTTGCAATTGTCTAGTTAACAGGGGGAAATAAGGATTTTCATAGATTTGCCTTGGTCAGAAGGGACCTTCCAGATCATTGAGTCCAACTCTGACAAGAACCATCACTAAACCATGTCTCTAAGTTTGTTGTCTGCCCATCTCTTAAATACCTCCAGGGATGGTGCCTCAACCACTTTCCTGGGCAGAAATATTTTGTCCTTAACAGCAGTTTGCTCACATACAAATATTACATACCAGTTTTACATACTGTATAGAATCATAGAACAGTTTGGGTTGGAAGGGACCTCAAAGATCATCTAGTTCCAACCCCCCTGCCATAGGCAGGGACACCTCCCACTACATCAGGTTGCTCAGTGCCTTGTCCAGCCTGTCCTGGACATGTGTCCCAAATTCTGTTGCTGATTGTGGNTGCCTTGTCCAGCCTGTCCTGGACGTGTATGTAAAAGGCATCCCCACCATCCAGGGAAGTCCCAATTTCTGTTGCTGATTGTGAGTTTAATTTGTGGATCTTTGTGCTATAGCATGATTTAGTTTAGCTCCCTCATAAGTGGGATCTAATGTCATGCTGTTTTGGTTGGTTTTTAGTGTTCCAGTTTTGTCTTCTCTGGTTTTATCTCAGAATTCAAAAAAAATCTCACAGATCACACCATAAGGTATTTGTGTAAATGCTATTTGCTGGGGCAGGTGAGAAAGTCTTGCAGTAGCCCATGTACAATAAATGTTCCTGATGGGGAAACAGGAATATGAGGGGGTGCTTTGCCTTCCTCAAACGAATCAGGCCAAGTTTTGCAAAGCTAAAAGTTTTGTTAGCATTAAGCTTAGCAAAAGCAATTTCTATAAAGCCTACAGTTTGGTGTTCAAATAAAGGAAAATGGACCTTTTAGGAGATTTGCATGTAATCATTTGCAGTGAGCTTCATACTTTCTCTTGGATGTTTGGGATCAGATAGAGCATTAGTGTCAGATTGAGAGAGGCCATTTCACAGGCAGCTCATCAGCCTTCCTCCTGATTACATTATTCTTTTACAAGTTGAGTTTGAGTAAAGCTGCCCAAGCTTTTGTAACGCTGATCCCTAATTAGGGGCTTGCCTTTCCCTTAAAACTTCAGATGATGTGAATTACTTGTGTAAATATTTCACAAGGAACGATATAAATATTCTGTGGTGATTAGGATTGTTTACACTGTCTCTGTCGGAAGAGACTCTGCCGTTCTCCTTCCGTAAGCTCTTTGATTTTGAAAGAGATACAAGCAATCTCACATATATTTGGAAATTAAATTACCTGTTTGTGCTTTTGAATAACAGCACAATCTCAGCCTTGGAGACTGGCGTTACAGAAAATCACATAGCTAACTCACACAATCTGCTCCTACTGTTGTGCCTACAAATGAGCAAGCTGAGAGGATCCAGTTCAGGCAATTGCCCACGTAATTTTCTGAAAATCTGCTGAATTATTTTCTTTTGTTGGCAAAAAAAAAATTCTAAATTGGGCTGTGTTGTTCCCAGAGCACCCCAAGCCCTGCAGGAACTGCATTTCAGAAGGGAGCAATCTCCTCCCTGCCCCTCTCCATCTTGCTCAATGGATAATTGTTTTCTGTTGGTTTGGGTCAGGTCAGTAACTTCAGGAGCTGGGGGGGAGGGAGATCTGAGGTCAGGGTTATTTGTTGTCCTTTTCTTCCTTCTGCTTCATTTGGGGAGTAATTGTATAAGGTTCAAATGTTTGGTCCATGGTCTGTGCTGGGACAGAGGCAGATGAGAGGCATACAGTTGTGGTCGTTTTATATATCTCAGCATCACTGTCCTGACAGTGTGATGCTGCTCTAGATGTTTTCCTTTCAAAGGAAGATCTTCCTGTGGTCTGCCCTGTACAAAAAGGAGTGTTCCTGAGCTCCTGCCAACAGTGACTTTGTGACTTTCTTGATAGAAGGTACACCACCCTGGCAAATGGATAAAGAAAATCATTCCACATCTTCATAGCAAAAGGAAGAGAAAAAACACAGTTTGAAAGAATAAAACAAATCACCCACAAAGCAGGCATAGTCCATGTAACACATGTTCTTCGTCCTCTGCTTCAGTTCCAGTGAATTTATTCATTCCTTCTTAACCCTGAATGGTCCTTTTCCCCCAATATACCAGTTCTCATACAGAGCATGTGATTATTTCTGATTTTCAAAATCCAACTCTTCATTTCTTAATTTTAGTGACATGGCAGCTGCCCAAGTTTTTCTTGTTAAGATGATATTCATTTGTCCCCTTTATTTCATTTATTTTCCCCTCTGGCTCCGTAGCTATAAATCAAATACACAAAATAAAATTAAATAAAATGAACACAAGCACAGGTGGAAATTCAGGAAATACAAATAATGAAGAGCAGTTTTCCAAGGCTGCTTTTTTAATCGATTCTAAACACAAGACGTATATTCCCTGTTAAAGTAAGAATGTTGTGACCACCTATTGTTAAAAAACTGCAATAAATCTGCACAACAATTCCTTACTGCTATGATTCACAGCCATGTTTGCCAGGCAGCTGGTTGAGCTTGCTCTTTTTTCCAAAGGTGGTTTATGCTGTCCAAGGAAAAGCAAGACATGCTGGCCACGAGGGAGGCATGAATGCTGTTTGTCCCTTAAGAAAATTCCTTCTTTCTCTATCTCTGAGGGAGTGAGGTCCATGGAGGCACAGAAAACAGTCTTTTACCATGTGATAATCAGGGCTGTCTTCAAACAGTATGTCCTCCTTCACTTCAAGAAGCAAAATGCCAGATATTCTCCCACTCCTCTCCTTGACCCAGCAGGATCTCTGATGCTCTGAAATATAAGTGGAGCAAATCACTGCATTTTAATTCCTGAAGACTTCCAAGCTGGCAGGGCACTGCCCTTCCCACCTCATCCTGCGTGTTGTTAGCAGTCCCTCTCAGAGGTGCTACTTGGGGATGTCCCCATGCCCACTCTGTCTGTCACCTTTCACTTCATGCTCTCTCACTTCAGGAGATCTCAGCCCTGCAGTGCTTTTTCATGCTTGTGACTTTTTCATCAGTCATCTACGGTGTGGGATGAAATTACTTGAGTTTTAGATTCATTAATTAATTAATTTCTTTCATCAGACAGAGATACCTAAGTGTTTTCCTAGTGCAAGCAGGTCAGGTGTTCTCCAGTGGCAAAACTAACTCCAGTTTTAATATGGATCAATAGATTTAGTTTAAATGTCAATAAAAATCACTCGAAACCACTGTACTAAGCGAGGGAAAGACAAAACCAGAAGTGCATCTGTTTACACTCTCTGTCTTTTGATGGGATAATACACCCAGCCAGCACACTGCAGAGTGCACTCTACAATCACTGGACCCTACATTTTAAAAGGTAGAACTGTTTCAAGATGTACTTTGTGTGTAACCATGCCCACCATCACTGTTGCACCAATATCTCTGGTGCAAACTCTGAGAAACTTTCATATTTTAAGGCTGTATAAAGGCCAAGCATTTTCAATGCAAAAGTTCTTATTTGAGAAATGCTGGAGCTGCTGGACCAAGATCATCATGATGAAGCGAGGGATCATTGCCTTCCTCTGTGCTTCTCCCATGGTGGGAGTTCTGCTAATTTAAAGTCTTTTGAGTGTGGCAAACAGCATTTTAGACTCAGTGGCTAGAGATATGGTACACAGATAAGGGAAACAACAGTATTTTGATGCACTTCTCCGTGCCTCAGTTTCCTTACTGGTTAGACATCTGTCTGCTCCCCAGACAATTCAATTTTATCACTCACTCTGATAACAAACAGGTCTGATAGCAGTATTTCAGTGCTTACATACTCAATGTTTGTAAAGCTCTTAAAGATCCTTATTTGAAGCTTGGTAGAAGAAAACAGTATGGGGAAAAAGCTGATATTAATGATTTACTGATTGCAGACAGAATCATAGAATCATGGAATAGTTTGGGTTGGAAGGAACCTTAAAGATTATCTAGTTCCAACCCCCCTGCCGTAGGCAGGGACACCTTTCACTACATCAGGTTGCTTCTGGATGTATTGTTGCCTTGTTGTATCAGTTAAAAGCCAGCATTTGTAAATCCACCCTTTTTTCACCTCTTTTGGGACAAATTGTAAACATGTGAGCATAATCCACTGAGTCTAGTCTATGCAACTATTTACTGTCCTTCATCTAAAAACATCTTGAGCTTTCTGTATTCCTAGCAGCCTTTCGATTCACACTGGGATGAATACAACCATTTTAAATCAGCTCCTGATTGGTGAAGGCCAAATCCTGCAAGAGATAGGATAAGCCTAGTAACACACAGTATTCTGAAATATTGAAGCCAAATGTGCAGCATAAACTGCAGTCATGTTTGTTGCTCATCTTACTTTCTCCTAACTATTTCAAGTCTGCTCTGGTCTGTCTCTTCCCTCTGTTTAAAGAAGTTGCCTGAATTTTGCAGAGTTCCTTAGTTAAGTTAGGAAACAGATTCTTTGTGTTAACCTACTTCCAAAGTGTGCTTTCCCTTAAGTACTTTCATAAATGTAACAGGGACTGTAACAAATCTTTCCATGATTTTTTTTTTTTAAATCTCAATCTGAAATGCTGGCACATAGATAAAATAGAAGTTTATGTTCTGTTTCCCCCTGAATATGTGCAAGTAACGTATCATTCATACAGAGACATTCGACTTGTATTATTCCTGCCTCGAGTCCAAAGAACATAATTTTGACTGTTCACCACAAGTGGAAATGTAAAATTGTTACAAATTGATGCCAAGGGGCCCATACTTGGAATTCGCTTTTGTTTTCCTTTGAGTTAACTTCAAAATTGTAGGAGTGTGCATAATGAATGTGTTATCTAGTCCTTCTGTTTCGTGTTTCTCAAGGAGAAACAGCCCATACCACAGAGTGACTTGTGGCCTACTTGCTCAGGTTCCATAGCAACCCAGCATTGCTGCGAATTCACTTTGCACTAATCAATTAGAAATTTTGCTCTGGCAGCTGGAATGAAAGTTTATGGGCCGAATCCTGCTTGTTTTACTTGGATCTGCAGCAGCAGTAAATTCAACGAGATACTTGCCTGAAAAGGATATAGACTTGTATCATCCGTCTCTCTCTAGGTTTATTTTTTGTGGAGAGCTCAGATTCAATTTTTAGTTTTCTTTCCAAGCAGAGAAAAGGAGGCAATTTTCTCAAAGCATCCAGGATTTAAGACTC
Organism: Turnix velox; assembly: GCA_013400935.1. Lineage (NCBI taxonomy): Eukaryota > Metazoa > Chordata > Aves > Charadriiformes > Turnicidae > Turnix > Turnix velox. The sequence goes on along the minus strand of VZTY01029979.1, from coordinate 7,118 downwards.
CCTTGTCTTAGAAGCAGAGTTGCTGACAGGTTAAAAAGGAAATGTATCGCTTTGCTCCCCATGTGTTTTAACTGGTTGTTGTCAGCACATCTAACCAGAACACACCTTCCACCCAACAGCTTGTAAAATCTGTTGTGCCCACCACAATACTGCATGTCCAAAAGGGAATTTTCCAGGGAACATGGTGGTGTGTGCTAGTATCCTCCACAGCACAGCATCCCTCAGGAAACATGGTTAGTATGAGCAATTCTCAGGGAATCCTCCCTTGTAAAGGTCAGCTCCTGAGCCACTGGAAGCACAATGACCATGAAACCCCATGGGAACTTCTCATGTGTACTCTGCAAGAGTGAAGTTGATTAAAATCCGAAGTTTTAATTAGAGAAGGTTTTCATGTTCATTTTCTTCATTCCAAAATTGCAATACTGGGAGATGGGGAAAGGCCATATCAAAAATCTCAACCTGCAGCCGTGTGGAAACAGCAGGAAGTTTCTGATGAGGGCTGACAGAAGCACTGACATTTCGTTTTTAGGTTTTCCATTCTAAATTCAGCTCATTCTGCTCTTGGTCTTTACATCCAGGCTACAGAGCTCATGCCAAGCATGTTGTTTGACCAAAACACAGGGAGAGGATTCAACATTTACTGTCATTTATTTAATTACATAATTGCATTTTTTTGTCAGGGGTAGTCACACCACCAAGCTCCTTTTTATGCATTTTTGGGTAAACAAGTCAGAGGCTTGAAATGATTTTTTTAATCTATTTTCTATCTCAATGGCTGTAAAAATAAGTCTGTAGGTTGCAAAGAGCACTGAAAAACTGTGTGTGTGGGTCTATAGGAAGACATAGGTTTAACACTTTATTGCCACTTCCCTCATCCTCACACTGGAATTCAGGCTCTGACAACACAGATTGGTGAGTGGCCACTGTCAGAAACCTGCCACTGAAGGGGAATATGGATGGAAACTAATTTTGTAACTAATGCATAAAATATCAAGGATTTAAACTTCACTACAAGTCAAGGCTCATGAAATCTCCATTGCAACAACCAGGATGGCGCAGAGTAGATTGTGCTTCTAGAACACATCAGAGTTAGAGCTGAACTTCTTCCACTTGTGTGTCAGGGTCTATGTCAAGGAAAGCAGTTTATATCCACTTCCACATGGTTCCTTTTTTTTTTTTGCTGTCTCTCTCCATCTCCTGCAAGTAGTTAACACAATGGGGAGGCAATAACCTTGGCACCATAAAAAGGGTCAAGGAGTGTGAAGCTGGGCTGCGGATTCCCTTAAAGGCTACTACACTCCTAAAGGAGGAACTTCTCCCTCTGGAGGGTTGTCAGAAGGAAGGAGACCCAGGCAACTGCAGTGCTGATCATAACAAAACACACAGAGCTCATGTTTTTACATCTCACATGCTCTACAGACTGCAGTTTGTGCCAGAAAATGTACATTCTCCACTGGGAATGTACATTCTTCTTTGGGTGACCACAGTCAAATGAGTGTCTCTGAGCACAGATAAAGTCCTTCATCCCATCCCATCTGCTCCCATACTCCAGGCTTTGCCTCCAACACCACAATTTCTACTTTGATTATAATCAGCAATTTGTAAGATGCCAGGGAGGAGACATCCAAAGGCAGAACCAGCTTTGGGGGGATTTAAATGTTGAACCCACTTTATTGTTTTGTGTCTTTTCCTAAAGTCTTTGTGCTGTGTTCCCTAAGAAATTTTGTTCAGCTATGTCCTGTGCTATGTTGTGTTTAAAATGTGCTTTTTTTTACAGACTGATCGTTTTCTTTAGTTTGCTCATTTTCTCATGCTTACTGTTACCCTTTTATTGTGATGGATTTTTGCATGGAAACATTTCAGCGACTGGGAAAATGCAGGAGATGAATCATTATGACTTTCAGATCAAGGGGGAAAAGCTCATGGTTAAATGCATTGTCCTGTATTTTAACATATTACATGTCTGCATTCATATTCCCTGTGTTTTTATTGATGTACTGCACATATCTGACCTCCACTGATACGTTTGGAGTTTTTATCAAGTTTGGGTTTTTTATCAGGTCTGCCTGATAGGATTTTTTTTTCCCTCCAGTCTGAAGTTTCTGATTTCCTAATTTTGGTTTAAAACCTGATTAGAATAAGGCCCAGATAGCCATTAAGTACTTACAATATGCTTTTTGGATTGGACCTACTTCACCTCCATGTACCAATTTCCTCACTTTTCAGTCGAAGCAGCTCCTCCTGGATCGGGAGCATCTTTCTCCCTATCTAAGGAACTAATTTGCTGCGTTTCTAATGATTAAATTAATTAAATATCACCGTCTGCCCCGATTCTTTTGCTTCTGCCCTGTATCAGCGTGTGGGTGTTCGCCGGCATCTTCCAACACCCCACAGCGATGACTGGCCCTTCTGCTCCACCTCAAAAGGCAGGATTCAGGCCGTTTCCCTTACAAACACGATAAGGACATACTTAAACCCATTCTCCACAAGGACTTCACCTTGTCCGCGTGAAATTTGAAATAATTTATCTCACAAAACGCCGAGGAAAACTTCGCCTTTACAGCGGCGCAGCCCGGCGTCGGCACTTGGCGCTGCTGACAGCGCGCACCCACACTGTGGCACCAAATCTTATCGGCGCCCCTTCCCGTGCTAAAATCCTTTTAAAAAACACACTAGTGGATTTTTTAATTAATTTTTAAGGGAATGCTACCCTCGCAGCAGCCGGCGGGCAGATACGTGCAGCCCCCCAAGCATTGGGGAGGTAGGGAGGGAGGGAG
>VZTY01029978.1:0-33266 GCA_013400935.1 Turnix velox | reverse complement strand
ATTCTATGATTCTATGAAATAAGAGTAGCTAAAAAAGAGGAATTGTAAAGATATCTCAAAATGTTTTTTTCAAATATTATTAATGCTCATAATCTTTCATTAAAGTAGTAGGAATAAGTTGATACCAATTCACACACGTGGCAACAATTTTCTATAATACCCTGACTGATATTTGCATATTTTCATCTAGATGAAAAAAAATGCCTTATATGCTGTTTCATCCTTCTCTCTCCCCTCCACAATTTTTTAATCTTCTTTCTCCTCATGTATGTGTATTGGCAGTCAACAAAGAAGACTGCTATCCTTTAAACAACTGGCCACTGGAAAGTTTACATAATTATTTCAAAAATTAAAATTCCAGAGAAGCCATGAAATTTCAGAAGCTAAAATTCAGCCTTCAGATGAGTGTCCAGTATAGGTGAGACAGTCACTGATTAGTCGCTTGAATATTAGTCTCTTGGAAACAAAGAAATCAAGCACTATATACTATTCAGATATGGAAGGTTATTTTCTCATTCCAAAAATACAAAGGCAGGCCTGAGGAAGAGAGCATAGCCCACATGTTTGAGATTCCAATATATCAGGACATATGAGAAAGGACCAATTTCTGTACCAGAAAAGACTTCTGTGGTGATAGGATACACAGGAATCCTTGGATGATTAAGAATATTCAGCAGATAAAACTCAGGCTATGTCTAAAATAATACAGGAAGAAAGATTTTAGACATGATTAAAAAGGCACAGAAATGAAATAAGTTTGAATCTTCAGAAGTTTTCATAACACTGTGGAATACATGAAGATAGTCTGAAGAAAAGTCACTAACACCATGAGATATAACTTAAAAGCTAAAAAAATAGTAAAGAAAAAATAGCTATAAGGACATTGCTTACATTTCTTACTATTTACTGTTTCCTGAGAGAACTGGAAGAAAGTCAAAGTTTTTCACAATTATCAGTTTGTCATCATTTGGAAAGAAATGCAGATGAGATCTGAAATACACAGGATCATTTTGTAATTATGTCTTTTGCTAAGCACTGAAACTTTAAAACTGCTAGAAAACTATTACTTTCTTTACTTCATTGCAGTCATATGCAATATAACAGTAATGTTCTTAGTTTTATAATTCCAGAAAAGTCCCAGTTCAGTGCTACATGGTTTATAATATTGCTTTCACTTGCATCAAATGTAACGAGACTTTTGGGACAAAATTATCTTTTGTGATGTATTTAACTTCAAATGATATTTAAGCATTTCCATTGGTGTATGTTTTTTTACTACCCAAGCTGTTACTTTCCACTTATTTCAACTAAAATTGAACATAGTATTGTTATATTTTCATATGCAAGTGACAAGAACCCAATGTAGAACTCAAGAGTGAAGATGATTTTCTGGAAAATTGTCAGTTACTGCCTTGTTGCTGGAAATTCTCAGAAACTAAAAAGAATTATTAAAAAAATTTATCATGGTAATCTCAAGTACTTACCAATTATTCCTCATCTTCCAGTTCTTCCAGACCAAGAATATAGAATCATAGAATGGCTTGGGTTGAAAGGAACCTTAACGATCATCTAGTTCCAACCCCCCTGACATAAGCATATGACTTGTGATCAGAAGCCAGACTCCTATTACTGACACCACTCATTGTTGAAGAGATTGAAAATTTATATATTTTTGGAAGGTGTTTACTTTTAATCCTAGGGATTAAATTTCTTCTGATATGTGTCAGTAGGTGGTCCTTTTTTCTTGGCAAGTTCTTTTTAGAATTGTTCTAAGAAGTGAGCTAGAGAATATGTCCTGAAATATAGATGAATTTAAAAGTCTTGACTTGGAAATCAAAGCAGAGACTAAACCTGAGATGTTGTAATCCATTTTCCTTCCACTGTTTTTGTGAAGGAAAGAGATCAAATTGTTGTTCATACGATATACAAACATATAATAAGCATACCACATGCTTTTATGTGATGCACTTATGCTACCATTTTGAGATTCTAAAGATAGAGATAATAATTTTCCATTACTCTAAGTAATGGCGTTGGTGTTGTCTGGGTTGGTGTTAATTTTCTTTAAAATAGCCTGGTAAGGGGTTATGTTTTGGATTAGTGCTGAAAACAATGTTGTTACTACAGGGATGTTTTCATTATTGCCCTGCTGAGCAGGGCTTACACAGAGTTAAGGCCTATCTGCTTCTCATATCACCTTATCAGCCAGTAGGCTGGAGGTGCAAAAGAAGGTGGGGAGAGGACACAGCAAAAACACCTCATTCAAACTGACCAAAGTGATATTCAACACCATTTGTCAGAAACACTCAGCAACAGAAAGCTGAGGGAAGAAGAATAAAGGGAAGAATCTCAGAGTTACTGTGTTTTGTCTTCCCAAGTAACTGTTACACATGATGAAGCCCTATTTTCTTGGAGATGACTAAATGCCTGCCAGTAGGAATTAAAGAATTAATTCCTTGTTATGCTCTGTTGACATACAGAGTGGGATCAGAGTGAGCAAAAGAGAGAGCCTTGATACTATGCAACCACTGTTCAGCTATAGCCAAAACACTGATGTGTTAAGTGTTGTTTTAATCACCAAGCCATCCTGTTACGAGGAATATTTAACTCCATCCAAATCAGACTTATCATGGCACGAGTAGTATTTCTCATTCCATTTAAGAAAGGAGCACTTCAGAAGTCACTAATAGCCTGTTTATTATCACTAGTTGTATTAACGAGATTATAAAAGTTGAGATTTCCACTAAGTATCGTACACACACATACATATATATTCACAGAATACGAGCACACATTCTTATGTCCAAAGTGATAATATGGAAGCTTGCAACACACATTTCCAGTGTCTTTTCAGCATTCTATTTATGGGCTGATATCACAACAGTAAAATAAAAAATGCCACGTCCAAGAAACAAGCAGAATGATTTTTTTGTGTGGTAATATTTGATGTGATAATCTTTTGGATTACTAAACTATACAGCAGAATTCCAGTTTTTGTTTGTTTTTTTGTTCTTGGTTTGTTTTTTTTTTTACTAGAAGGTACTCCTGCTGTGTATGTGCCCTTGGTTTTTGCTGGGATAAAATTCTTTCTAGGGGCTGCTGTGTCTCATATGAAAAGAATGTTGATAATTTATATTGGTTTAGTTGTATTCAGGTGATGTTTAAATTAATCAAGGACTTCTTTGAGCTTCCCATAAAATCTGAGAAGGAGCACTGAAAGGACAAGCTGGACAAAGGTATATTCCATACCATAGATGTCATGCTCAGTATATGACTGGGTGCTATCCAGGTGGCAGGCATCCATAATCACTGCTCGGGAGGAGCTAACTAGTCACTGAATGGTGAAGCAACTTGTGCTGTATTACCTTATTTTATAAATTCTTTTGCCTCTATTATTATTGCCATTGTTATTTTCCTTTTTCATTACTGCTTGATTAAACTGTCTTCATCTCAATCCATGACGTTTCTTTCCTTTTTCCTTTTTCCTTTCCTTTCCTTTCCTTTTTCCTTTCCTTTCTTCCTTTCCTTTCCTTTTTCCTTTCCTTTCTTCCTTTCCTTTCCTTTTTCCTTTCCTTTCTTCCTTTCCTTTCCTTTTTCCTTTCCTTTCTTCCTTTCCTTTCCTTTTTCCTTTCCTTTCTTCCTTTCCTTTCCTTTTTCCTTTCCTTTCTTCCTTTCCTTTCCTTTTTCCTTTCCTTTCTTCCTTTCCTTTCCTTTTTCCTTTCCTTTCTTCCTTTCCTTTCCTTTTTCCTTTCCTTTCTTCCTTTCCTTTCCTTTTTCCTTTCCTTTCTTCCTTTCCTTTCCTTTTTCCTTTCCTTTCTTCCTTTCCTTTCCTTTTTCCTTTCCTTTCTTCCTTTCCTTTCCTTTTTCCTTTCCTTTCTTCCTTTCCTTTCCTTTTTCCTTTCCTTTCTTCCTTTCCTTTCCTTTTTCCTTTCCTTTCTTCCTTTCCTTTCCTTTTTCCTTTCCTTTCTTCCTTTCCTTTCCTTTTTCCTTTCCTTTCTTCCTTTCCTTTCCTTTTTCCTTTCCTTTCTTCCTTTCCTTTCCTTTTTCCTTTCCTTTCTTCCTTTCCTTTCCTTTTTCCTTTCCTTTCTTCCTTTCCTTTCCTTTTTCCTTTCCTTTCTCCTTTCCTTTCCTTTCCTGCCTGTTCTCCCTATACTTCTGGTGGGTGAAGGGGAAAAGTCACTGTGTATCTGCATGGTCTGAGTTACCTTCCAGGGCCAAACCAAAACAGGACCTTATGCTTCAATAGTAATATATGTAATTATTTCCTAATAGTACTTTTAAAGTAAATCTCCAAATTGTAAAGTCAAGGAACATCTCTGTGGGACTGACATATATTATGTGCAAATTAAAGAAACAGACAGTGAAAATGAGTTTGTGAAAAACATAGTGCAATGAATCATTGTTCATAAATAGTAGGTTGTTGGACCAATAGAGATGGTCCTTAATCACAAATAATTTTTTGAGATAATTGTGACATTTGTTGTTTTACATGAAAGTTCTTTATTGTCTCTTGTTAGAACCTGTTCTGTGCAACTCAACCCAAAGTTATCTCAGTTAAAATAAAGGAAATTCAATACAGGCCACAAAGGGAATGGGAGTTCTACACTTAAAAATACATAAAACAACTCTGAGTGATATCATGCTCAGGGTGTTAGAGAAGGTCAATGTAACAGTGAGCTGCGAAACTGATATAATATTTGATTTGTAATTGTAGAAAATAGAGGAGTAGAAAGGAGGTGTTGACCTTTCAACCTCACCAATGCAAGTGCCAGAGCAGTGATGAGGACATAGATTACCTAATTTAAAGCATTCTGCTCTAGCCATTAAGCTGTTTAGCAGCATTATTTCAACTAATGGAAAGCCATTAAATTTCTGGAGTGTCATTTAATATTAGAGAGCTGATCGCTACAGAACAATTGAGTTTCTACAGCATATTTTTTATGGTTCCTATTTAATTAGGGATATGTCCTCAAATAAACTCATAAAATCTATGTCTCTCCTGCTTTAAGTTCCTGAGGTCATGGGCTCTTAAAGTGCTAATAAATCTTTGCTCATTGTCATCCACCTCCTCACTCTTCAAGTTAATTTTTCCTCCCAAGATATTATATCACCTTCTTTGGTTTGGTATCGGAAATCATCTTTTTACTTTACACGACATCACTGTAAATTTATTGACCTTCATGGTGCTAAAGCTTATAGGGTTCCCAATGATCAAATACACTACATTACAAATGAACTTTCAGATATATATCTGAATGTCATTATATAAGCTAATTATAAATTTGAAAATAGTGCAATACTTTCATAATCTAATTTGAATGAAATTATTTTCACTTTCAATAATTATACCTTTAAAGTACTGCTTTAGTGATATCTTAGGAAGTACTTGCTTGTTTACCTCCTTCCAAAACAGATAAAGTGTCTGAATTCAGATCTCTCTTGGAAAAAGTATAAAATACTAGTTTATCTGAGTTAGAGTATAACATAAAATTTGTAGTTACAGTTTTCACTAGGAAGAATTTCCTATTTCTACCTAATTTGATCTCATTTATTTCAAAATCAGAAGCATAATAATAAATGAAGGTAGAACAGAATGAAGGAGAGCATTTTAGGAAAAATGGAGAAGTATTTAAGAATAAATGCACTCAGTAGATGCTCTAAACAAATATACATGCATTTAATACATAGTCAAAGTTTTAAAAGATTTCTTGTACACAGATACACAGCAGAGCACTAGAGAACATGTTCTCACTATAGCAACTTTGACTGAAGTAACTTCCGGACTAATACCAAATATGTCAGTAACAGAGATGGGCTCTGCATGGCATGCTGCATGCTTATTAGAGATTTGTTTGGCATAGAAAACACATGCCTGAAGAACTGTAGATTAGCAGCATGACAAAGTATAATATAGGAATCCAGGAGTATGGTCAGCCTTAGGAAAAACATCAGGAAGAAATGGTAATTCTGTGTGCTTCCTCCTATGCACTGAAACTTAGAAATGTTCTTGAAAAAAATGGAGTTTATGACAAAATGTGGTGTAAGGTACATTAAAGATCTGTCAGAGGGAGCTAAGGAATTGCAGACATAGATGAGATGTTAGTACTCAGTTAAACTATTATTTTCTCCTCCCCCAGTGTATGAACAATTGTTCTGATTGCTGATTAAAAGTTACAAAATGGAGGGGAGTAGAGGTGGGGGAAAATACAGTGCTGTCCTGGCAGCAAATGAGGATAACTAAATTCACTAGACTATTTGGGTAAGGTGGGCAGGGGTGTCATTGTCACAATAGATGCATCATAATTTCCTAATAGATAATGGTGCTTAGTGCACCTTATTGACCCTGTCAAACAGAAGTCATAATGTAGTAGCCTTGAATAACTGTCCTTGGAGCAACCAGAGGAAAGAGAAATCATAAATGTAGTGGAAGGGCACTTCTGTTTGAATTGATGGTGCAGGAACCATTTTCTACTGATCCTATTGCACATGCCGTCTTTGGGACTGACTTCTTTGGTAACTGTAGGTTGATGGAAATGTCAGGAAGGCTTCAGATCTTCAAAATGGGCAAGGTGTGATTCAGGCAGTCAAAACACTCACAAGAGAACAAGAGATTCCCCGGGACTCCACTGACTCCAGCAAACCAAGTGATCTGCTGAGAACAGTGCTAAACTGACCAAAGGGATGATAATGAAATCCAAGGATGGGTTGATTTGCTGGTGGAATGAGAGGTGATCTCAAAAAAATAGATTCACCATACAGCTGTTTGATCCAAAAGAATGCCTGTTGTAGATCAGAGGACTAAATACTCTTTAGAAATCTTATACTGTGATTCTACAGCCCTAGAAATTTTGCCCTCTTGTATGAGCTAGTTACTGTTACTTGTAATAGTGCAGGTATTATTTCAAATGATTTTCAGTCCTTCTGACTTAAGAAGTCACGCTACTTTGTCTTCATGTGAAATGATGCACAATACACCTGGAAAGATGTCCCAGGGTGGAACACAGCTCTACCATATACCATAGAATCATCCACAAAACTTTAAAGTAACTGATATAAAGAGAATTATTCTAAATGTTAATAATTCATTGACTGGAGGGCCAGCTCTGGTAGTAATGTTAAGTAAAGCACAAGTGACAACAATTAGCCTTCTCAATGTCAGACATGATATTGTTTCACCTGAAAAGGCATACTTAATAAATAAAATTTTAGATGTGCTAGAAGAATAGGGACATACTCCACCTTATCAAAAGGTTTGTGTAAGTTCCATAGACTCCTACTACAATTAATGGGAAACATAGTCTTTGGCTTATGCACAGTCCTGGTTACAGTAAATTGATTAAGCCCTTATGTTGTGTGACCATCCAGAAAAGTAATTTTAAGGAGGAGTAATGACACTAAGCTTTTGAGCAGATTAAGCAGGATTAAACACTAAGAAGTCAGAAGCAGTGGAGGAAAACAGGTACGAAGCATGGAGGTATGGCAGAAATAAAATACTATGGACAAGGCTCCGATTTCCCATTGGTCTGCTTCCTTCAGCATCAGTGAAACCGTTTTGTGTGCAACAGAAGAGGATTCCACAAACATCTCAAAAGGCAATGGAAACCCATGTGTGGGCTACAGAATCATGAGAGCTGTTCCTAGTTGAGGTGCAATGAAGTCTATGTACCTTAAAGTGACAATCTTTCTCAGATTTTCTTACTTAGTTGTCCCTACCCACATATATAGTATCTTTTAATGCCTCCTGAGACAACATGCCTGACATCTAGTTACTGCTTCAGAAATATGTGATTTTCCTATAAATCTTAGTCAATTTTTTTATTTAAGAATAAATGCACCGCAGAAGTCAAAGGGAGTCTTGCATGGTGCTGGATGCACATGTTTTCTCATTGATACCCTTGCGGTCAATAATGCAAATGTTAGCATCTGAAATGCTCACTTTAAGTTGTTGGATTTTTTTCATTTAGTGGGGGGGAAAACAACCTCAAATGACAAAAGGGCATTCCAAGCAAGTAAGTAATCTCATCTTAAAGCTGACATTTAAAAAAAGAATAGGACTCTGGATCCATCTTGTATGTCCAATTTTTAATAAAATCATTTTTTAGTACTAATTCAGCTCTGGAATGTGAACTTTGTCCCATTCCATCCATGATGAGAAGAAAAGCCCTGTTTAATCTCATAAGATTAGGGAGAGTATGAAATGTGGAGCAAACAAATATTTTTAATAATTTTTATCAGAAGAAGGAGAAAAGAGTTTTCTCTTTTTATTTCTAAGCCGTTAAATATTGAGAACTTATAAAAGGAGATGCTAAGAAACAAGTGGAGATGCTGAGATAGGCTGAGGTAAAATATGAACAAAACTGACTAATCCAAAAAGCGTGTGAGTGTTGCTTTATACTTTTTCCTACTTCCTTTTGTGATTGTGGGAGCAACTCTAAACCTTCTCTTGTCTCATAATCCTTTAAGAATTCTAGTTGTATATACTGAGAAACATCTATGTCAATACTTGAAGTGAGGGTGTGAGATAGCTTGAAAATTTGTGGACAGCATTATGGGAGGAATTTGTCCTGTTTAAAGCTAAGTGCCATCTTCCCTCTACCCTTTATGTCTAGCCCTATTTTGAATACCTCTGGTGAAATCTTCTTCTAGCTGAATTAATGTTAAAACTGCCATTGACTATAATCAGGTCAGAATTTCAGTTATACAACCTTTCTTACTAGAAAGATTACCCAGTATCTCTTCTCCGTAACAGCTTTGGGTTTTTTTAGTCTTCTTTAAGGGTGCTATGCAGCCTCCAGGAATACTAAGATTTTTAATAAGAAATGATCTAATTTATATTTCAAGGGCAGTGTCAAACTGTACAGTCTCACAGCTGCAGATACTGAAGGCAAAATAAAGCCTTTACTTTGAACACTTACTTTAATATTCAGATGTGTGAAGACATCCTCTTTGTCTTCCTTCATTTCCTCCATTGCACCTATTTTGTATTCAAAGCCTCTAAGTATGGCACAAGACAAAATACAAAACCTTTCAACTTTTCCAAAGAAAAATAATTGAAAAAAAAAAAAATGCAGAGATGTCACTTTAGAGAACCTGAGCAAAAAATACCACAGTAATCTTCATTTTGACCCAGGATGGGACAAATTGATCCCTTTGCAGGGGGAAGAAGAAATGTTTAAGTCAGTAGAGGTGAATAGCAATGGAATTATATCTGGCATCAGCTTGTTTCAAATCTACAGAAAGATTTGTTCTTCAAGGTATAAACAAGTATTCTCATACTTGTTATGGTGAGTTGTTCTCGTTATTCTTTTTAAATTAAATCTGCTTTGACAGGGCAAGCTTACCTGAAGGCTTGCTCACTTGCATAAAACCTTAAGTGGAACAGGTCTCAAAAAACAGAAAAGTTCCATTTAAGACTTTCACTTTTACATGTCTATCATGAGACTTTATTTTTGCCTGTATTTTACTTCAGAAATTACATTCCAGTTGTGTTACTATGGAGTTGTATTACTTTTCGGTACACTCATAACCTCACAATGAACAATGTAATGGATGTCATTGACAGAACAAAAAAGATACATTGTTAGTTTAACATAAATCTCTAGAGTCTAATAAATAATTTATTGTTAGCCTAAATCTATTTTTTACAAGAAAAAAAATTATGAAAAGAAAGCTGCAATAATAATGGTTAAGAAGATAATGCACATATTTTCTAGTAACACCCTGTGTTTTGCTTCTCAGTTTAATATTTCCCTTCATCCTAATTCTGAATTTCCACTTTTCCTCAGGAAGAGTGGGAGACGCTTACAACAAGCCATCTGCCTTCAGAGACTTCACCAGGAGGAAACAGAATTACATTCCTTAAAAAGTAGGTATCTAAGTATGACTTTGCTCTCCTTATATTAAACAGATATAAATTTGTATTTTCAGAACATATATGATAGGAAGAAAATATGCTTCTTCATCTTTTCTTCAAGTAGACATCTATATTGCCTTCTGGAGATGACAATTTCTCTGTACTAAACAAAGAACCTAATGTGGTCGTATCAGACATGGATTTCTAAGCTTGAAATTCATTTGTTTTCTTTTTATTTTAGACAATTTAGGGTACTGTAGGGGTTCACAGATGTGTTATGAGACTTTTAAAGTGTTATTCTGAAGGAGAGACAGGATTCCTTAGTGCCGCTTAAACAAATTTCCATTTGACAACTTAAAGGGGAATTGAATCTCACTAAGCAAGGCTACTTAGCAAAGGGTAGATATATTAAAAAAAAATGAGTTCCTTTAAGGAATATCTTACTATTTTATTGTTTATTATGATGCTTCCTGATGTAAAACCTGATATTCTTAACTGGTAGTTAAGATTGGAAGGGACCTCAGAAGAAATCAAATTATGTCAAACACATTGCACAGGGCTTTTCCCAGTCAAATCTAAAATACCTCCAGAAAAAGAGGCAAGTAATTTCTCTGGATGGCCTGTTCCACTGCCCATTTTTTTGTCTCCTTATACCCTCTCTTCTTCTTAATTTATACCTAATGCCTCTCAATCTCCTGCTATGCACACACTAGTTCTACCTCCTTGTTTATCACCCCATAACCACCGTAGGGCTGCTGTTAGATCCTTCTGCAAACAAAGCTTTAGTCCCTCTGCCTCCTCACAGACCAAGTGCTCCAGCCTTGAGCATCTTGGTGTCTCTACCCTATGCTATCATGTACTACTGCCAGAACCAGAGTGGAGGAGGATGTGTGTCTTTGTTCTTAAAGGCTAAACTCTGCATTTGTTCCTGTTATGTTTCATTAGTTTGCAGCTGATACTGGCAGTCAACATAGTTCTAAATGGTTCCACTGCTGGCATATCAACTTGACCCTCTTAATGTTGTGTCATCTGAGAACATGATGAAAAGCAAACTTTATCATCTCTTACTACTCAGTCATTAAGATGATGGACAAGGTCTGAAAGAAATCTAGTGTTTGTGTGTAAGTATTCATTTTCAGGAAACATTTATTGAATAAAATATGCTCACACCCATTGGAATTTCCCTTTCTTTATTAACTTGCACCAACTCCATTTTCTTCATCTAAACATGTCATTGGTAATACTCTTCTATGTAGCTGAATTGCTAGTTCCACTAGCATAAAGAATTCTCAAAGGCATACAGTTGTTATTATCCTCTTTTGCATATTTTTATTATTTTTCCAGTTGTCTCATTGACTTTAGTGATAGAAAATTCCCAATGGACAAAGTTTAAGACAGTGCTTATATTTGAAAGTTACAGTAAGCAAATGCTTTACTACATTGACACAACAGAAGAAAAACACTTGTATTTTTCATCTTCTAAAGATTATTTCACTATTTTAAATACAGAAAATGTAAGCAGTTCTAGACTGAAAGCATTTTGGTTTTTAGCTGAAAATAATTTAAGTAAGTTTTCAAGTGTAGACATTGATTCCAACTAATATATTCTGCTCAGTGCTAAATGGGGATTCATTTGAAAGTATTGTAATATCACAAAAAGAAAATAATGCATTATTTGTTATTTCCAAGGCACTTTTTCAACATTAATGCAATAATGTTTTATTTTGCATTCTATTTTGAAAAAAAAACCAAAACAGACAAAAATTAACAAAAAGTCTTTCATGTATTTGGGAAGATAGCATTCTATGTATAAAAGACAAGCATAATTTTCTGGAAATTTCTACTTTTTTTGATTAAATTAATTCTGACAGACACTATTTATTTTTGTCTATCTACACTGAAACACATATTTCTTCATATAAGTGAGCCAAGGAGTAAATGAATAATTAAAGGTATAAGTCTTTGAAATTTGTTCAAGGTCAGATGCAGCTATCCAAGTTTCATCTTCACTCTGTCCATTTTCTACCTTCAAAACCTGTGAGATTTTTTGAGGGGCAGAGAGGTTATTTGATTTTTTTCTCCATTGACATCAAGACTTTACAAGACAAAGTAAAAAACTATGGATTCTGCCACTAGGAAGGAGAAATTAAATAAGAGAGAAGGACAAAGAATGTATATTTTAATGAGAATGCTTTGGAAAGAACAACATTCTCCTAAAATCACTTAAGAAAATTATATGCAAGTACATTTTTCCAGAACTGGTATACATTTTCTCAGATAAAGGTATGCTTTGCCATGAAGGGCACTTCACTGAATCCCGATCAATTTGTTAACCAGGATACTGAGGCTCTTCTATAGAGTGGATTTCCATGCTGTCAGCTTCTCTCTCAGAACACAGGAGAGGAAGGAATAAAGAGATTTATGAGTTTAGAAAAAAGTTCTAAACTACTTTAATACATATAAAAAAAGATAAAAAAACATATACATGTATACAAAACTGTGTCAAGCTCCTACAATGATGATCACGTCACCAAGCAGACACAGGGAAGGTCCAGACTGGGGTCAGTGACAGTCAGGAGGTGGATGCTGGACCTGGATCAGGAGAGCTCATAACATGGTCAAAGGTAGATGAACAGAGTCTTTCCTATATATCGGCTACTGAAGAAGGAGCGTACTCTTTTTTCCCTCAGCTTTTATACTGACCATGGGGCAGATGGGATAGAATACTCCCATTACTCGATTTTGGGTCACCTGCCCTGTCCGCTCCTCCTTGATGGGGTGACCCCTCTATGTCTTTCCATTTCTGACTCTGGGTAGGGCAAATGAGGAATTTTATGACCTTGATCACCACAGCAAATAATGAAAATAAGAGCCTCTTACATATCATTCCTTGGTATAATCAGATCTTGTCAGTCTGGGAATGAACAGTTTCTGAACAATGTGCAGTTAATTTCAGAGTTTAGTCAGACAGAAGAAGCCTAGATGAAAAGTGAAATTACAAACTGGAAAATTTGCTATATTTTACCTCAAACCAGAACATCTTGTTAATAATCAAGAGTCTTCTCTCAGTGCATTTCTCCATCCTGTTCAGGTGCCTCTGTTTGGCAGTACAGCTACCTGACCCATCAGTAACTCTTTCTGGAATTGTATCAGTTGCAAAACCATTGTTAATGAACTCTGTTCCTCTGATTATCAATGGCAGCCGCACAATAGCATTAGCCAGTTCACTCAGCACTTATAGGTGTACTCCATTAGGCTCCATAGATTTACATACGTTCATTTTCGGTGTTCTCCAGCCTAATCCTCTTCTACTGATGACTGTCTTCCTTGCTCTAGATTTACCCTTTGGTTTCAGGGGTATTATAAAGGCAGTAATGACTGAGACAAAAAGGCCAATAAGTACCTCAGCTTTCTCTGTGTAATTTTTTACCCCTGGGCAGTAAAACTACTTTTTCTCTAGTCCTCCCTTTCCTGTTTATATACTTCAATAATCCTTTCTTGTTACCCTTCTTGCCATCTTTCTAGATTCAGCTCTAGGTCAATCTTGTCTTTTGAAAACTTGTATTTGGATGGTCAGAGAGTAGCTCTATAATCCTCTTGAGTCACCAGCTCCAGGTTCAATATCTTGCATATTCTCTTTCACTGTCTGAGCTCAGGGCCATGTCTCACTCAGAAAGCAGGGACAATGGGCAAGGAGGTGACTCAGATTTGACTCAGCTAAAGTGAGACATACCATCAGTTCTGTTTTGTATAATTTTCTGTCTGTTCCTCCTTTAATCCTTACTACTCCCTCTTGCCTTGCACCTTGGCTAATCGGTTTACATGCTCCCGCCAGCACACTCCAAGATCCCGGATCCTCAGATGTGCATCCATTATCAGTTGCAATATCCCACCTGTAGTTTTGTGTTACCCCATCAATTATCATGACTGACCACAATAATTTCTGGTTACTGTTTTTATTAATGTTAATTAGACTGTCTGGTTTCTCCTTCCCTTTATTTTTATTCTCCCAACTGAAAAAATACTCATTTGCACACCCCAAATTTTCTTCTGATGAGATTTGCTCTAATTGACCTTCCTTAGCATTTCTCTCTCAGGCCTGTCTCTGCGTTTTGTGCTTTATGGCTACTTTGAACAGGTACCCCTAGAGAAGCAGACAGTCAGTCTCCTTCTATGCAACTTTTCAGATTAATTTGATTTAAGATATCTTACACAGAATATGATACAGTGCTCTTTAATCACATGTATTATTTGAAAGGGCTATCTGAAGTAACAGCTGAGTGCTTGGAGGACAGTAATGGACCTGGAGTGTCTGTAGACCTTTCCTAGACTGGAAGGAGAGATGATATAAGGAGTGCCTGCATCCTGCCACAGAGCAATCCTGGTGTTAAGTACATCAATAAAAGTGAGTGAAGAGCCAGTTCAAGTACTTGAGCCCTATGCCATTAGCTCATTCACTGCCTCTGCTCTGCACTGCTCCAAATACCTCTCTTGAGGACAAATTTATTATAGAAGGGGAAAGCTGTGAACAGTGTGATTATGAGCCAGTCTGTTCTGCTTTGTTTTGGAGACAAGCATGGGTCTTTGCCTATCTTTCATTTAGCCCAAGAGCTGTAATGATTGCATCCAGTTAAATAATGTTTTTTACTGGTCTAAAACTGTTGGTGAGAGGTGAAAACCTTGGAGCTGTGAATGTCAGTGCAGTTGTAAGAGAGAAGACAGTACAGAACTAAGAACTACAGAACTGTTCTAGAAACAGCGGATGGAAATTGGAGGGGGGTAGGTTTAGACTTGACATAAGAAAGAAATTCATTACAGTGAGGGTGGTGAAACACTGGAACAGGTTGCCCAGGGAGGTTGTGGATGCCCCCTCTCTGGAGGTGTTCAAGACTAGGCTGGACAGGGCACTGGGCAGCCTGGTCTAGTGGGGGTTGGAACTCGATGATCTTTGAGGTCCCTTCCAGCCCAGACTATTCTATGATTCTATGATTCTAAAGGAAGAAAGGGGCTTTGCCCTACAATATGGTAAGGGCAGGACAATGGGAGTATGCCAGATTCTGGAATATACCAAATGGATGTCAAAACAGATCTTGGAATATTTCTGTCAAGACTCATATGGCCTGTACCAGGGGCTTGCTTGTAAAGGAAATCTCAGTATGATCTTATTGATAGAAATTTGTCTCAGATCTCTGTCTCTAATTTCCATGCTTCATTCTCACAATGATATTATTTGTGTGTTTTGTTCACAATTTAAGCAGAAGAGCACTCAGTGTCTGATATGACAGAACACGTTGAGCTCTCTCTGCATTTTTCCTAACGTCTTGTTTTTTCCAGAAACTAAATCCTTAGAATGTGATGGCACACTAGAATTTTATACAGAGAAAAAAATTATTCTATCTTGTTCTTGAGATATGATATAAATCCCTGCACCTAATATAAGGCATTAGTTTTTTTCATGTTCCAAATGTATCATCACACTGTAAAAGGTTCGTATGATTGGCTGATGAGGATACCATAAACTGAAAAGCTGAAGTTAAGCAGTATCAATGACCTCTATTCCTGTAGTGGAAAATATTAGTGTGCTGTTACAATGTAATATAGTATGCATTACAGAGATTATACTGGATAAAAAATTAAATTAATTATTCAGCCTGGTTATTTAAGGCATCAAGAAAATAATATCACATTCATAATTCACAAAAAGTAGTGGTTCAGTTTGCCTGATTGAAAACAGTTCTGCATCTAGGAGCATTTGGAGCAATCTGATTAATTGTACATAGTTTTTATAAGCTTTTATAACAATAGACATTCAAACAATTGAAAAATTTTGTTATAAGATACCATTTAGGTTCTTAAAATATTATCTCTCAACAAAGTAAAATAAACATCTCAACACTTTGAACTCTTACACTGGCAGTTTCAAAGCATTTGCTTAAATATTTATTTGATTATGTATTTAATATATAATTGTCACAACATGTGAAGCTTTTCTACATAGGCGTGAAACAGATCTGAGACTAATAAAAGCAATAAGTGTAAAGTTTTAGCAGAAGCATATGTATTTTAACTATTTAGATGTAACTATTTAGTTACATCTTTTACATTTGTTTATTTTTAGAACCTGCACTGCTGAAATTACTTATGCATGCATTAGGTGGCTCACATAAATAGCTTTAGTGCAAAACTCCAGACTGCATGTCTAAGTTTCAAGAACCATGTGTGAATGAAGCATCCAAACTTCCATTTGTGATCTCAGTGGAATCTGGGGAGCTGATTAGAGCTGTGCAAGCTGAACAGTTCCCTAGGTTGCAGTGATAATACTTATTTAGCCTTCACTGACTGCAGTTTGAGCTCAGACACCTCTGCAATATGTTGACATGCCTAATTCTGTCTCCAAAGATGCTTAATCTCTGCTGGGAACTAAACAGGGGGCCAGTACCAGGCCAACTGGAATAGTCTTGCTGATGCTTTTTCCAGTTGGACTAAATAACTTGGAGAATGTTTGAAGCATCTGTGCTACACATTACAGCAAGTGAAAACTGTCAGAAGTAATGTGACAACAATGTTGTAGACTATCTAGGAGTTGATTTCATAACACTGCTGTTTTCTACAAGGGTTTGGCATTTGGTGTTTTGGAGGTCTGCTGGGATAATTTTGGGATATATCATAGATAATGAGAGTAAAACTCATTCCATGGTATTTAAACACTAAAATTAAAGCAAAGAAAAAAAATCTTTTCAATTCTGCCCCCAATTCTGAGCAACAGGAGCCAGCTGGAAAATAACTAAACCAGTTAGCTGGTATTTGGGCAGTGAAATGAATCAGGTATCTCAAATACAATAGGGCTCTAAATAAATGGACAGTGTAAACACACTCTGATCTTCAGTAAGGTACCAAAAGTTACCTACATAGGATGACTCTGGAAAGAAAATCTCAGCATAATGCATACGTATTATGAATAAAAAGAATATGTCTGTGTAAAAAATATGAATGCTTAATTTAAAAATAAGGAATGCTGTAGGAATATCTTTCTGTTACTCATTTCTAGAGGCACGAAAATCTAAGGTAAGTGGTATGCAGAATAAAGGTTCTTAAGCAGGTTACTTCTGACACCAAATAGGTATTTTGTTAGTAGATTATGGTAAAACGTGAGCTTTACTTTTAGGTTTTCTATATGTAAGCGGAAATAAAACAGAGTGAGTGATCATGGGACTTTTTATAGTGGTATCTGCAGGTCCTTTTCAGTCACAATTTATCCTCAGCAGCATCTTCAATATACCTTGTGTTCCTGTATTGGTTTGTTTGGGTTCTTTTTGTACAGAAAGGGCTAAAGAGATTCTGCTCACAATTTTTACAAAATTAATTTAAGTTTAGTGAATGCAATTATGTGAAATGATTTCTACACCATATTGAATCAAACTGCATTTTATGACAATGGAAAATTATTTATGATACTTTTAGGAAAAGAAGCTCTTATTCATCTGCACTGCAATTTTATTTCTTTATACTTTCATGTCTGAGGATAAAAAATTTTTCCAGTATTTATGTCTGCAATATGCCTTTTGCGAAATCTGCACTCCAGTGTCAGCAAGCTATAATTTCAATAAATCATAGGTAGACATGCACACAGTACCATTTCCTGAACTCCACAATGTTCCCAAAAATGATACTGAATGCCTTATTTTTTTCAAAAGTTGCTGAAGTACATTTTCTTGTCCTTAGCTACTGAGGCCTACACTCTTGCCATTAAAAATGAAAAATAAAAATAATAAATGTTCCTTCCCAATAATTTTTGAACAGCATATTCCCTTCCCCTCACAAAGACTAAAATTATCTAAATCAGAATTGTTTGGAGTACCTCTTACTCAGGATTTTTGAGCTAAGGAATTCATTTCAGTACTCAAACTGAAAATCCGATGATGCATGAGAAGAATTTTAAAATTTAATATAACTTGAGTGCTAAGTTGTCTTCCAAGGAAGGTAGTTTCCTGAAGTACCTACCTTGTAAGTTTGATTTGATACTTAGAGCTGAGAGCTGGGTTAATTTTCTTTATAATTATATATCTACATTAATTTCTGTGGAAGTATTTTTTCTCCTGTGGAATGGTAAAAAGTAAAAGCTGAGGATGAGAGAATTAAAACACCCTAGACAGTAGTAGAACGCTTATAAACCCTTATAAAATCTAGAAGATGACCTGTTCAGGGCAGAGAAAAAGTATCGGGGGAAAAAAAAAGAGCTTTGTAAATGGATTATCCTTCTGGGTCCCTTCCAGCTCCAGCTATTTACTATTCTATTCTATTCTATTCTATTCTATTCTATTCTATTCTATTCTATTCTATTCTATTCTATTCTATTCTATTCTATTCTATCTTGTTCCTTTCCATTTTTGCTGATTGCTGATCACCCTTTGTTGATTTAGGACTTTTCTTCCTTATATATGTGCAGTTTCTGGATATACAAATTTACTTTTATTTATTGTCACTTTCTATTTCTTTATTTGCTATTGAGGTTTGTTTTTTTTCACTGAAAAATCGTCTGCAGGGACCATTGTATTTATGAAGTACTTATGAAGTACCATCACTCAACATTTTCATTTCTCTGCAATAATAATGCAGGAACATATAACACTTATAAGTCCATTAATCAAGATACAGTTCTATTAATTTACCTTGATCCCAAATAAAAGGACATCAAAGTAGTGTAAGCAACACTAGCAGTTCTAGAAATTTCATGTAAATTTTACAGGAACTAATGAAACTCTTTGTTAATAAACGGTTTTACATAAGAAATTTTCATAACCTTCCAGGAATCCTGTGTTTTCATATAAGAATGGCTAGTCTGTATGATGTACGAACTTAAAGAACTAAGTAAATCTGTTTTCTTATCCACCTCACACAATTTTCAAATCTGATACATCTACTACATCTATGGGAGTTTGTGGAAGCATATACATTCTTGTACTCTTTCATTGTGATACAATTTACAGTAAGCAAACAGCAAATCAGACCTTGAAGGTACTAGCTTTCAAATGCATTCATAATTAAAATAAATAATAATGAACATAATAATGATTAGTGTATAGGAGCAAGCTTCATTTAAGCACTCTGCTTCTAAAAATACCATACTAACAGGAAATAAGTCTTAATGACATAACCTCAGGTGCACAGTAGCTGCATCATTCTGATATTTTGATTCTCACTGATCCAGTTATCTAGAGAAATAAAAAAAACATCTTTGGTCTTTGCAATTTGATTTTGGGATTGGTAACTTGGTAAGTATATGGACAGTCATTAGAACCTTGCAGCAAGTGGGAAAAGTGCAGTATTTTATAAATTTGGCACTTGCTATTGCAGAAAGAAAGCAAATAGAAATTCCTGAAATATTATCATGAAGCAGTAGGAGTCATTAATTAAACATTTTTGTGAATATAAGCATTGCTGCTATGCCTAACAGTTAAGTGCTTCATGTTCTGATAAGTAAAAGAGGCAGGGCCTAGGGAGAGGGGAAAACAATTGTGAGGCTGGGGGGAAGATACCAGTAACAAATCCAAATGCACCTGTCTAAAAGGAATATTGCTTTCACATTTCCAAATGTTTAGATACTAGGACTTTAGTTGTTATTGCTCAAAAAAGTTGGTCTCTCAGAAAGGAAATAATACATTTCAAAGTAGCTGCCCCAAGCTGAGTCAAAAGCATTTGTTTGCTTGCTTCCTTGGTAGTTCTTTTGAACAAATAACAAAACAGCAGTTTTCTTTAAACAGTAGATTGTCTTATACCTTGATGAACAGCTGAAATCTGTGATTCATAACACTAATAGTGAAAATCAAAGTTAAGGAGAATGTATAAAGTTGGTTTGTTTGGGAAATAATAGAAAAGGGAATGCAGGATATTAGACTGTATGGAGAAGAGGAAAAAGCTGTCAAAATGAAAGTATTTACATGTTATTTGACAGCTTTTAAAAAGAAAGGTATAACTCAGAGATACTAAAAGTCCTTTTAATATTTTCTTATCTTTTCAGTTAACAAAACTAGATTATGTTTACAAGTTTTATGTAATGGTGAATTTAGGATGTTAGAATATCTGCTGAGGATAACAATTTCTAGTACTATGGTAAATTCAGTAATTTCTAAGATCATCCAGTGTTTTCCACAGATACAATGTGTAATAAGTCTTCTGGCTGAGACATTACTTATAACATCAGAGGCTGCTCAATTTCTGGAGGCAAAGTAGCTCTGTGGATTAAATCTCTTTCATTAGTTAAATAGATGAGACATCCATTTCAAATCCTGATAAGGAGCCAAAGGCTTCTACATTTCTTGCTTTACTTTTTTCGTATGTCCTATGATTTATGCCAAAAAGACTATACAATAGGTAGTACTTACCTGTAATTGCTCAATTTCTTTTCCTCAAAATGGATTGCATTCAAACTAATCACAGAAATTTTTCAAAGAGACTAGTATCACCTCTAAGGCCCCACATTTCTTTCTAAGTGATTACAATGATCTTAAAACCATTTTTTTAAAAATAACTGATTTTTTTTTTAGTTTCAATGAATTAAAATGCGACTTTGCAGAACTTCCATGACTCTGTAAGCAAGCATCAAAAAAAAAAAAACCAAAACCCCAACAAACCCAAATTTGAAAAGGTAAATAGCCTTTAAATGATTTATTAGAGTTGAATTCAGGCATGATTGAAATACATTTATTCTCCAGTGAATGAGACAAAAGGAGGAAGTCTGCATCGTTACACAAATAGAGCTACATATCATATAGGATTCATCTCCATCTTTTTCTAAGTTAGTGATGACGAACCGACAACTCCATGCAGTTACCTAATGAAGCAAGCTAAGATCAACAGAATGATGGTAAGAAGAATGTATTCTCCTACTGCCACAAAACTTCATTCTTGATTTAACACCAGTTGATCAGATATTTCCTCTTTTGACTTAGATTTATTGTTTCTTTGCCAACTACGCAATTTAGTGTTCATTAATACAATGAGGATGATGCAGCAGGAATTCACTAAGAAAAGCATTGCCAGTAGTTTAAGGGAGATCACCCTTCTCTGCTGTGTAACCATAATGGGAGAAAACCTTGAGTACTGAGTCCATTCTGGGCATGCTACTAGAAGAGAGACATAAAGTCATGTGACAATTTGGATATCAGGCAATAAAATGGCTACAGACTAAGGACCAAGTCTAATCAGCTTTATAATAGTAATATAAACTATTGATCAATGTAATTGAGTGGGACTAAAGCAATCTGAGCAAAAGGGAAAGTACAACACTATTAACAATCAATCATATCTGTTGATGAGCAACAGTCATGAAAAATATTGACCTTTCTGCAGCATGGGCTCATAATTTTTGTCATCTACTCAGTTCAGCAAAAGTGAAAGACATTTTTTTAAAGAGAATGCAGAAAATATGAAATTAATTCCCCATGCCAGTATATACTGGTCCCCAAGACCAGTATAAATAGAACTTAAATATGGAAGGAAAAAGAAATCAAAACTACAAAATTTTCAATGTAATTGAAAGATCTCTAAAACACTGAGCTTTGAAACCTGTCAAAATTTTTTTTGGCATAACATGACAACCAAAGAGTGAAAAATTCTTTTACCAGTAAGGCTACTGAACAAGTAGCTCATATACAATAAGAACACTATGCAATCAACTTTAAGAATTATCCATGGAAAATTGATTTGATTTTATGAACAATATTTTTATTGTAAAATATTCTCTTATTTCTTTGAAATAATGTCTTTATCTAGTAAATATTTGATTTTTAAAAAAACAAAAAACATTAACTTGAGAGACACTGTTGACTCTCAATCTAGTATTACGTCTTCCCTTTAAAATAGCATTGATGTGAGAATGCCAAAAGCTTTAGAACCTCCACAGTGCTATTGCTATATACGTATGTTTCTGAGTCCTACTGTTCTTTTCTCTTCCACAATATAGCAAATAAAACTGCTTACTGTTTATGTGTCTCACAAAGTATTAATTTCTGAGTCTTTCATTGAATAAAAATTTTGGTTGAGAACGGAATTTAAATTGACTAGAACTGGTCTATCTAAGAGATAGCTAGAGATAACTGGTGGTCATGGTTTAACTCAGAATTGAATTCTGTCTTGGATAGTACTATAGATTTATTTATCTGAAAAGTTACTTGTGCAGTATATACTCTTTTTTATGGAAACTGCATGAAGCAAGAAGAAAGGAAATGAAACAATAAAAATCCCTATAATAGTTTTCAGCTTCTTAAGGCTCTGTAAATAATTGTCTTTGGAATCCTGTGTGATAGAAAATATTTAACTAAATTGATTCAAAACAAGTTTTTCTTTCTGAGACAGAACTAGGAACAAAACAGAAAGCTTTAGTGAAATTCAATGTTTAATTATATTTCCTGTTACCTTAAAATTATTAGATTTTTGCTACATACATATTGAAAAAAAATTAGAAAAGGATTTTTTTTGTGTGTATATTGAATTTAAGCAGTATTTTACTACCAAGATGCAATGCTATTTTCCATATTCTTGCTATTCCAAACAAAAAAGAAAAAAAGAAAAAAGAAGAAACTACAAAAATATGTCCAAAATCTGAAAACTGCAAGTATGGTGTCATAGTATTAAAACCACTAAACTTTCAGTATATAACTGAGCATAACATTAGAAAATGTTTTTCATATTTAAAATCTATATAAAATATGCATCTATGAATCATATTACCAGTAGTTTATCCTCTAAGAAAAGGAATTTTCTCATCCCTATTATGCTCAAAAGTAAAACATTTTTTAATATCTAGCTAGTTCCTGACTTTCTTTAATCCCTTTTCCTAGCATTTCTTTGTCTGCTAATTCTTCAATTGGTACAATTACAATATGCAATTATAATATAATTACTAGTTTCCTTAATATTTTACCAATGCAAATAGATATAATCCCATTGTATTTTAATTCTTCTTACATAGGTTTCAGGCACCATGTGTTGACTATCTTCAGTTGCCAGAATATTTTCTTCTGAATTCTCCAGGGCACTTGGAGACTAAATGTAACTAACACAAATGTGTTCAAGACAAGAAGTTGTAAAGGAGGAAAGTATTGAGGATTTCCAGTTTTTGAGCATATCTGTAAATATAGCCACAAATACATATAAAAAATTGATTAATAGAAAACATAATAAGAGTATCTGAAGAAGACTTACAAAACTGCTGTCTGAATACTTCTCTTTAAGTTAACAGCTTTGTAAAAATTTCACTTTTAGGAATTTTGAATGCTTCAACGGATTTTAAAAATTGACCATTAAAATGATTTCTCCCTTAAAATTTTTGATTTGTAGAAGTTTGGTTTTGGTTTCTGTTTGGGTTTGGTTTCTGTTTGGGTTTGCCAAACAGAAAAAATAAGAGCCAAAAAACCACTGCAACAACAAGCTCTTTTCACTGTTAAAATAGCACAGAGAAAATAAAACATGCAATTAGTTTTCAAAAGAGAAACTGGTGTAACAAGATACACTGATGACTAAAGTATTCATAGTTGTCTTTCTTCAATCTGGCCTAGTTAAGAATGTCTTCAGGAATGCCAGATGCCTGAAATGATAGGAAAATCTAGAGGGAAGAGGACTTTCCTCTAGTGGAAGAGAGACTTTTTAGGGAACATTTAAACAAATTTTATGTGTGCGAGTCAAACCGGATAAGATGCACCAGTAAGTGCTGAAGAAAGTGACCAATGTCACTGCAAGATTCCTATTGATTATTTGCAAACATGTGAAGGAGCGGGTGTCAGGAATAAGACTGGTTTGGCAGATGAAGGGGGAGCAGTGAGTGTTGATTATCCTGATTTTTGCAAGGCTCCCAATACTGTTCCTGCTATCATCCTCACTGTCAAGCTGATGAAGCATGGACTATGTCAGAAAAGAATGAGGTAGCTAGCAAATTGGCTGCATACTAAGCATCGATAATGGGACCCATGTAACTTAATATCTTAACAACCTCAATGATAGGACTGACAACTGAGTCTAATGGTTGATGTGCCAGATCAGAGGGATGCTACCATTCAGAGATAAACAAACTGAATAAATAGAATGAGGGGAATCTTGTGAAATTTAACAAATGAAAATGCACAGTCTTTTCAATAAGGAGCAATAACTCCATGCACCAATGGACAATAAAGGTAAATTAGCTGGAAAGTAGCTTTGCAGAAAAGGATCTGGGGATCCTGTAGAATAAGAGATTTACCATGGGCCAAGAATGCACCTCTGCAACAAAGATGGCAAACAGCCTCCTACACTATATTAGGAAGAGATTTTAATTTATCCTGTCTAGTTCCCACATGATCATTTCAAATAAAATTACAGCTACACAAACAGACCACAGAAATGAATGAATAAATAAATAAAATTCATTGTCATTCACTGATATGCAGCTTTGTTCGGAAGATATGAACAAACCATAAATATTGCATATCTATCACAGCTGTCTATTTATATATTTTGTTTCACTAAATAGTGCTAAGCAGCATAAAATGTAAATCTGGATCTGTCTAAAAAGTGCTGGGAGAGCATTAAATTTCAACACTTAATGCAGAAAATTACTCTTTTCCCAAAGGCAAACTGTAAAAGAGTGATAAGTAAGATTAGTAGGAATGGTGGGTACATGAGAACAGATGAGGAGAAGACGGAGGTACTCAATGATCTTCTTTGCCTCAGTCTTTACTGGTAAGTCCTCTCTTCTTGCTTCCTGATTTAAAGGAATACAAGATGGAGACCAGGGGGAGAAGGTCCAACCTGATGTCAGTGAAGACAAAGTTCAGGACCATCTGAGGAACCTGAATATCCACAGGTCCATGGGACCTGATGAGATGAATTTCGGAGTCCTGGGAAAACTGGTTGATGTAGATGCCAAGCCACATTCCATGATATTTGAAAAGTCATGGTGGGGTCAGGCAAAGCCCCTGGTGACTGGAAGAAAGTAAACATCACACCAATTTTCAAAAAGAGTAGAAAGGAGAGTGTTGGGATCCACAAACCCATCAGACTCACTTCTGTTCATAGACCAGATTCTTCTAGAATCTATGCTTTAGCACATGAAGGACAGGGAGGTGATTCAAGACAGACAGTATGGTTTTAGGAAGGGCAAGTCCTGCCTGACCAACAGAGTAACTTCCTACAACAGAGTGACTACATCAGTGGACAGGAGAAGTCTAGTGGATATTGTCTATCTGGACTTCTCTAAGGCCTTGTATACAGTTCCACTTTTCTGAGTTGGAAAGACATAGATTTTATGAGTGGACCATATCCTGGGCTGCATCAGAAAACACATGGTCAGAAGATAGAGAGTTGATTCTGCCTCATTACTCTGTTCTTGTGAGAACTCCATCGTGAGTACTGTGTCTAGCTCTGGAGCCCTCAGCACAAAAACTTAGACCTACTGGAGAGGTTCCAGAGGTGGGCCATGAGATGATCAGGGGGCTGGAGCACCGTTCTTGTGAGGACAGGCTGAGATACTTGGAGCTGTTCAGTCTGGAAAAGACGGTGAGCAGATCTTATAGTGACCTAATAGTACCTGAAGGGGGACTACAAGAAATTTGGGGACTGTTTGTCAGAACATGTGGTGAGAGTACAAGGGGCAATGGTTTTAAGATAGAGCACAGGATGTTAGGATTAGACATTACAAAGAAATTTTTCATCATGAAGTTCATGAGACACTGGAAAAAGCTGTGCAGAGGGGTGGTGGAGGGCCTATTCCTAGAAGCATTCAAGGCCAGGCTTGATAAGGCTCTGAGCTACTTGGTCCATAGCTTGCTGCAGGGGTCTAGATTTAATTATTTTAAAGAACTCCTCATTTACAATCATGTTACTTTCAATCACTTTTTCTTGGATTGCTGATGAATGATGAAACGGAAACAAAAAAAAAAATGCCATTGAAAGCATATTAATGAATTTACTATGTTTTTGCCAATTTTAATTTTATTTTTTAAATTCTGTAAGTGTAAAAGCTTGTGTTTTATTACTGAAGTAAACTGATAAGAACAGTCTCTTACATGCTCAGACTGAAAAAGTATGCCTAGTGAATATTTGTTTCTTCTGTGAAAATATTAAGGCAAGATATTTTACCTAAATATGAAATAAAATATTTAAAACACTAGACTGAAGCTTACAAGCCAGAAAAAAAGGCCTTTTTAAAAGTTTTTTACATATAAAGCTTTTTTATATCATTTATTTCAGAAATCAAGTGGTAAATGATAAAAACTAGGATACATGCTATTACTATAGCAATTTTAGTACAGTAATTAAATATCTAATCAGAAGATCAAATCATATGTACTTTAGGTTGGTGAGGGAGAATTATTTCTCTGGCCTAAATATAATCTGATCCCATGAAGTCAATAGCCCTTAGACCATATTAGGTGTGCTCATAGAATAAGCTTGCAAACTTCAACATTGCTTTATATGGAAAAATGCTTCAGAATACTGCAGGTTTCCTTTCCCTCTGAAGTGTGTCTTTGAATCCTTCATCATCTACAGTTAAAAAAATATTAATTTATTGCCATGTCAGTTTTCACAATTCAATTGTTGCATACAAAACCATTTTTATTCTGTTCAGTTTATAAGTCTGATGTATCTGAAAACCTTATTGGGTTGCCCTTATCTGTCTTGGTGTTAGAAGCATTGAATTATAGTCCTATATTATCCTTTCTATGAGTCCTGTATTACTTATATCATTGATGCTGGTCCCATAATTTTGTTTCAATGTACCTTTTACAGCTGGAAGTTTTCTTGTCTTTTTTCAATATATCCTTGAAAGCCATTTTATATTCAGAACACCAGCTTATTTAATTAATGTTGGTTTTTAAAGCTGTCTAAAGAGGTGTCCAGGCAGGCTTGGATCTGCAGATTTCTCTGTTATCATCAGTAGTCAATAAATGCTATTTTACAATGGTTTTAAAACACTGGTTCAAACTGAAACTTGTTTTATTCCACACAGGGGCAGTTCCTGGTCTCTTCTCTGTGAAAGCAACTCTGTAGCCCCCTCCACTACTCAAACTTTCCTGCAAAGTAAAAACTGTAAAATCACTACACATGGGAGTCTGAGGGTCTGTATGTTTTCATTATTATTTTGCTGATGGTAGGAAAGTGGGAAGTTTATTTTCTCCAAGTGCTCAATCCACCAATTTACATTAGAATGTACCGGTAAATTAAGTTGAACATTTAAAAATCAACATCAAATCTACTTCATAATACTCAATAAATATTCATTTTGAAAATGCCATTTAACATTTTTGAACTGAAACAATAATAGCTTGCTCTGCAATATGCAAATTTTGCATAATAATACTGTATTTTAATGATACAGTTAGTGTAATTAAACTGCTTGGGTTAAAGGAATGCAATTTATGGCAAACACTGTAAAGAACAAGTGTTATCTTTGTGAACCACACAGCTCAGATATTTTTGTTCAACATTTTAAATGCCTAGTATTATTCTCCAGCACAATTCCTCCACAATGAAAGCCCTCCTGGCTTATTAAAAGGAACCTGGACAATTTGGTTACATTATTATTCCCATCCTGGTCACACTAGGGAGATACTCTTGTTTTTATGTTGCACTTTCCTGTGATGGATCCATATTATTAGAACCAAATTAAAATATAACATAATTATTTAATTAACAGCTTTTAAATTTGTGTCAGTCTCGCCACATCTGAATGTATCTATCTTTATCTATATCTGCATAAAAAGACTGTTCATGTTCACTTTTATGAAGTGATTTAATGCAATGAGCAGTTCGGTATGTATCAGTAGCTTCCACCATGAAAGAAATGGGTTAAGAGTATCACAGATTTAGCCCCATGGTTTCAAGTATTTCAAAGAAGAATCTCTCCTTCCCTTATAGAAGTGTTCACTGAGCATTTGAATCATACTTACGTTTTTGCATGAAACAATCTATTTTTAAGTATAGGTTTGAAGTAAAACATTTGGTCTGCTAGGAGTCATCATAAACTCTATAATCTAATATCAATTTACCTGATTGTAACATCCTTGCAGTAAAACACATTAATATGTAAACCTGTTTATTTTCCTCTTAAAATTTTTTTGGCTTTGGTATTACAATGAACACTCTGTGAGATAATGGATGAATGAATGCACGCATCAAAAATTCCAACCACGGAGTCATTTGAATTGTGTGCTATGTTAAGTGACCAGCAGTTCTTCAAAAAGATAGCAGTTTGGCAGCAGTTTCCATTCAGAGAAACATGATCTTATGGAGTGTAGACCTACGCTTAAAACCAGGTTGTGGATGCCCCCTCTCTGGAGGTGTTCAAGACTAGGCTGGACAAGGCACTGGGCAGCCTGGTCTAGTGGGAGGTGTTGCCGCCTATGGCAGGGGGGTTGGAACTCGATGATCTTTAAGGTACCCTCGAGCCCAAACTATTCTATGGTTCTATGATTCTATGTATCTAATGGTAAATGCTGACTTTTCATGTCAATTAATTCTCTTTTCTCCAGATGGAGAGCACAGACTCTAGTCTAAAAAGGTTTTGGAAACATCAGGAAAACCAGCAGGGAACAAACTGGAGTCAATGTTGCTGGCAAGTGGAAATCAGATGAGGAAGAACAAGACAGCTGTAGGTATGCTGACATTCAGCAATAGGTTTGCTAACAATTCAAAATTTTCCAGTGTGTTGAGGAAGCAGAAGCAGTAAAATCACTGAGGACTAGAAGGATTCATTATGGAATGTATATTAAAGGCAATTACAGAACTTAGACTATGGCTAAGTGCCTAAGAGAAAGCAAATTCTCCGTATCATCACATTTCTTCTTGACTGTTGGGGTTTACCAGGTACACCTTTAGAAACATTCTAGGGAAAAGCAAACAACAGCATACAGTAATGACTCCAAATTACTGAGAGGTATGATTACTGAAATATTTTTGTTTCACAAGTGGTATCTTGGGGAAAACATGAAGCCTCTCCACGTCCATTACAGATTCTAACTATGGAAGAAAACTAAGCTATCAAGCATATGTTGTCACAGTTTGATCTCAGAAGAAAGAAGGAACCCATGTCTCTCACTCCAACTGCCCCTTTGGGTGCCAGACTTGTGAGAATAAAAGAAAAACAACACTCATGGATTGTGACAAAAGCAAAAAAAGTTTAATGGAACAGCACTATGCACTCCAACCCCCTCTGACTTCCTTCCTTACTTCCAAGGCCAGCTCCAGCTACAGGCTGGGCACAGCTTAAATGGAATTTACCCTATCCTGGCCAGAGCCAGAACACGTTTAGATTTGCAGGAAAGGAATACATGCCAACTCATTGGCTGTGATGGAACGGAAAGGTGAGGAGGGACCTTAAGTGGATGAGGTAGCTAGCTATCTCTGGCAATATGAAGAAAGTTACTCTTTCTTCCTTGTCTCAGCTGTGGAGAAACTGTCCCAGAAACTCCAGCAAAAAGAAGAGTGTATGTCTCACCTTTCACCTGCAGTGGAGAAGCTGTTCCAAGAGCTCCAACAACTTGAAGAGAATATGTCCTACTCCCCACCTGCCCCAGGGATGGAAACACAGCCCCACCATTTGCCATGGACTAATCCAGACTGCATTAGAAAAAGGTGAAGCCTCAGAACATTTGCAGTCAATTGACATCATCATCATATGGTGTGACACAGCAGAAGTTTCAAGAAAGGGAATAAAATAATTCAAGTCCTTCTGAGAACTGGCTTTGCTATAAAATGAAGTAAGGTCAAGGGACCTGCACAGGAGATACAATTTCTAGGAATAAAATGGCAAGATGGATACTGTCAAATTCCCATGGATGTGATTAACTGAATAGCAGCTATGGCTCCACCAGGTAGTAAACAGGAAACACAAGCTTTCCTAGGCATTGTCAGTTTCTGGAGGATGCATATCCCAGATTACAATCTAATTGTAAGCCCTTTGTACCAAGTTACCTGGAAGAAGAATGATTTTAAATGGGGTCCCAAGCAAAAGCACCAGAGGAGACACAAAGTCAACCCCTAGGGTTTTGGAGTTGGGGATATAGAGAAGCTGAAGCCAACTGTACCCCAACAGAAAAGTGAATGGCTTTGAGCTGCATCAGAAGTTCTGTGTACAGAAGCATCAACTCCTCTTAGCACCATGACTGCCAGTGTTAGGCTGGATATTCAAGGAGAGAGTCCTCACTAGACATCATGCAACTGATGCCACATGGAGTAAGTGGATTGCACTGATCACACGGCAATCTTGAATGGGAACTCCCAATCACTCCATAATCCTGAAAATTATAATGGACTGGCCAGAAGGCATGGATTTTGAAATGTCACCAGAGGAAGAGGTAACATGTGCAGAAGAGGCCCCAGCATACAATCAACAATGAGAAGAAATACACTCTATTTACTGATGGGTCCTGCCAGATTGTGGGAAAGTACCAAAAGTGGAAAGCTATGCACCATGTACTAAGGGCATTATATCTGTATCTCTTTGTATATATGTGTATATATGTGCGTGTGTGTGTATTTATCACTTAATTGGGAATCTGTAGGATCTGGGCATGACTAGTTGGTATGGGATAAGGGGTGGAATGTCCTGGTTCTGACAAGGATTGGGTTAACCCTGTAGATATCCCATTCCCACCTAAGTTATGCCCTGAGGCAGGCAAAGCTAGCAGGGAAAGGTAGAGGGAGGAGCAGGAAGTGACAGGGTTTTGGCATTCGGGTTGGAGGCTCGGGGCAGCCGCATGTGCGGGTCGGGTGTGGTTGGCAGCCATGGGTTGTATTATATCACATATGTACCTTCTCTCACCCCACAGCTTCTGTCAGCTAGTCTTCCATAGAATTGTTCAGTCTCTGATGATAATTGTCTAGGATGCTCTGTGTACAATTATTTTATATTCTCTTACCTTCTTTTCTCAGGTGTCATGTCTTTCTTTTTATGCTGAAAGCAACAGATAAAACAAACAAGCAAGCAAAGAAAGAAAAATAGATATTTACACCTCCAGCTACACTAGAAGCTATATTCTTTGAGTTTTATTTGTAAAGCCTAAAATCATAATAAACCTGGCATACACAAACACACACAAAGCTCTGGCTAGTCTGTAGCTAAACAATGTGGTTGATTTGTCTTCAGAATGCTGAAGGTGCCTTTCTATGCTTGTCTGAGAACACAGGAGGCTTAACAGAACTATTTCAAGAATCACAGACCAGAAGATTTCTACTTAAATTACTTTCTTAAGTGATATATAATTTTAAATAGATAAATATCCCACAGGTACACTGTAAATCTCCTGCTCAAAGCATTTAAAAAATATTCACAAATACTATAAATCTGTGCATAAGTTAACTTCAGAATACAGGGGGATGCTCAATGAATTAAAAAAATACTTTAATGTTGCTTGAAAGAATCTTGATTACCAATTACATCCTGGTCTCCCTTGTTGAGTATGAAGTACTAGGCATTCAGACTAATTAACAGTGATTTTAATAAAGTCACCTAAATTGATTCAGAAGTGGAAAAAGTAGAAAGATTTCTTGGGGACTCTCTTAAAAGTGTTTATGTTTGCCTTCTTAACACTTACTGATACTAACAGCTGAAGAACTCTCATTTATTTCCACACAAGTAATCAGTTAAATGAGAGGAAGCATAGATAGGCTGAATATTTTTTTAAATTAACATGCAAATTATTATCTTTCACTTCCTATTTTGTCTAGTCTATTGCTTTGTACTGTGAATATGGAATATCTCGGTTCCATTGATTTAGAAAAATAATAATAATTCTGACAGTGTCAAAGTCCATTTTCACTACAATCAATGGGTCTATTCCTGTCATTAAATTTTGTGAGCTGGAAGTGGAGGAATTTCACAATGGAATAATCTTTTACTAAGTCACATTTTATTTGGATTTTAGCAAACTGTTTGAATAGATTTCACTGCAGATAAATTTGTCTTCCAAATAAAAGGAAAAAAAAATGAAATTGTGTTTGTCCAAACAGAAGTCTCTCTAATCAGCACATCATGTCATTATGATGTGGTGAGACACTGGAACAGGTTGCCTGGTGAGGTTGTGGATGCCCCTTTCCTGGAGGTATTTAATGCCAGGCTGGATGAATCATTGAGCAACCTGTTCTAGTGGAAGTTGTCCCTACCCAGGGCAGGCAGGGTTGGAAATAGATGATCTTTAAGGTCTCTTGGATTGATCAATTTGAATTGGCCTTTGGACTATAGACATAAGTATTTTTTTAAAATAACATCAGTCTTCTGAATGAAGATGGATAATTAGAAGAGATCCATTATATATATTTTCACATATAGTGCATATAGAAATAGTGTTAATATAAATAACCCATATATATTAGCACCCCAGAATAACTGTATATGTGACACTGCACCGGAGTATAAAATACAACTGCACTAAAATGTGAATAACACAGGTGGAGGAACTCATGAGAGCATTTATATGCGAGAAAAAAGAAGGGATAAAAATATCAGAAGAGACAAAGATGACAACAGATAAACAACAGACACTGGAACAACAGTACTGAAATCCAGAGAAAAAGTTATGGAATAGCTTTTAATGTAAGTACTTAGGAAAGTCACAGACTGGGGTCTGTTCAGGCAGGAGCTGGATGCCAGATCTGTAGTCAGGAGTGCTCGGACTGGGGTCAAAGGCAGGTGGACAGGCAGAGTCTTTCCTAAATGGTGGCCATCTAAGAAAGAGCAAAAAAAAGGGCCGACCCTTTTGATTCCTCAGCTTTTATACAGAACATGAGGCAGATGGAATCGAATAGACCTGTTGGTCAATTTTGGGTCAACTGCCCTATCCACTGCTCCTTGCATGTGGGACTTCTCTACATCTTTCCACTTCCAGCCCCTGGTGGGGCAAATGATGAATTTTCTGACCTTGATCACCATAGTGACTGGTCTTATCAGTGTGGGAGCAAACAGTTTCTGAACAATGTGTAGTTAATATCAGAGTTTAGTCAGACAGAAGAGACCTAGCTGCAAAGTAAAGTTACGGTTTAGAAAATTTACTCTATTTTACCTCAAACCAGAACAGTACTGTTTTGAATCTAATGCTAGTTGGAAAATTTACTTGAATGAATGAGGATTGAAATTATTACCTTTATGAGAATCCTCCACTGTTAAAACAATCTGAGATATTTAAAAATAAACAGAATACACCTAACTATGCTCCAGGTCTCCTTTTAAGTGGCTCTTAACAAACCACCTATGCAAATCCTTATCCCTTCCCTTCCCAAACCTTCCCTAGCTTTCAAGAACACACAACTCAAAGGGGATAAGTGGAAAAACCTTTATTTTTCTTTGATTTGATTTACTTGGTTTCTTCTTTTTCTTAACCCATCCCTCTCCCCCTTTCCCCCCCTCACCTTTCCCTTTTTCGCTTTCCCCTCCCTCCTCCCTCTC
>VZTY01029977.1:86164-128866 GCA_013400935.1 Turnix velox | reverse complement strand
ACTTCCTGAAACCAAGAGCAAGCAGGACCACCATACCTGAACATCATAGGGGGGAGTTGCCTTTCCCAAGGAACCTGGCTTAATTTTCATTCCTTTCATATTGGCACATATTATTCCCTGTAGGAAAAGACAAACAATCAGCCCAGGTATTTTTCACTGTAGCTACTCTTCTTGGACTATGCCCACTGTTGAGTTAGTGCAAGATCTAAATCTGGCATCTATACAAGCCAAAACATATGTGAACTTCACTGGGAGTCTTAGACAAAAAGTCCAAGAAATTCTGCAGCTTAAGTAGTCTTAGAAGCAGTATCATAACCAAGCATCATTCTAAGCAAAACAATAAATCCTCTTGTAAGCCATTGCCACATATCCTAATTCCACCTTTCTTTTGGGTCAGATATGGCTAACTTCCAGATATCTCATTCCTCTTGGTAAATCTATGTCTTCAGAGTGACAACTGAGTTATAATCCTTTACAAAGAAGCTGAACATACAGTTTCTGTTTGGCCATAGGCCTCATGGATAGTCAGTCCTGTTTGGCTTTGCCACTGTGCTATCACTTCTGCGTTGAGTGGCTCCCCTCCAGACAAACAGTGCTTCAGTGTCTTGAACGTGTACCTGCAACAGACAGAAGACATTGCTGAGTATCAGAGGATGGAAAGACAGTTTCTGCACCTACAGACATCTGCCTGTTCAACCCTTTGGCTTGAGGACTCAAAGGATGGAAAGACACATTCTGCACCTTTAGACATCTGCCTGTTCAACCCTTTGGCTTGAGGACATATGGGACTCTTAGCACTGAGAGAGAAAACCTATAGCTGCAGTTGGATTTGGGCTGGAAAGGGGACTGCTGAAGTGGTCAGCTGCAAAGGTGCAGCCACATGTGTGCCTTCAAGGGCTGGAATCTGGCCTCTGTATTTACTGTCTCCAATTCCCCAGGGTAAAATTTACTCAGAGGTACCTTAAGGAGTGGATTTCATCACTTCTCTCTGCAGAGCTGAGGAAAATGCTTTGCCTCAACACAGGATTTCCACCACTCTGAGAAACTATGATGGCCAAAGAGCCAGGCACTGGCATCAGCATGGTCACTTGTTATCAGACACAATACCTGCTGAGGTCATGCTGCACCAGCATTCGGTAGCCAGTTGGGGAGCTGCAGAAAGTAGTCACTGGATATCTGCATAAGGTCTGACAAATGAAACAAAACAAAATGAACAGGTTTAAACAATACTATTCTGGGACAAAAGTTGCTGTTAACCATTCCTTTCATTTCATACTAGAGCACAAATCAAAAGACCTGACTGCAACCTCACTTAGATGGAAAGGAAAGTAATTGTCTTCACTTTCAGAGGTTGGGAAAGATGTCACAGCACCCCAAATAACAGCTAAAACAGTGTTACAGTGAATGTGGTAAACCACTGGTATACCCAGTTTGTCCTGATGTTCACTTGAAGCACAAGGAGTGTCTTTTAGTATATGAAGCCCTGGCCTTGTATTGCAATATCTGCTTTGCAGAGGACTTCAGTAAAGCTCACATCTCATGCTAGGACAAAGTCAGGCACCTCAGAATGGAGGCACCTAAAATTACAGGCTTACAATAAACATTTTGCCTATGTCAGTCTTTTACATAGCCTCATACTTTCTAAAGTAGAGTGCTGCAAATCTTTAGATGTGCTGCAATCCCCTTAGCTGTCCTAACAAAGGGCCTGACCTGCAAAGTCAAATCTCCAAGAGCTCTGTCTGAGTTCAAGCAGTTTAAGACTGGCAAATTTATATATCCTCCTTTACCTGGGACAGAACACAGGACATCAGTACCTATCTAAAACAATAAAGATCTCAGATGAGCCTCTGTTTTCTGACACATCTTTATTTTTCATCTGTAACACCAACAGATGATTCACAGTCACTCAGGCAGAGCTAAGACTTATACTTTTTTTCTTTAACTTCACTTCTGCCTGCAATGAAAATCTGCTCAGAGAGAGGGACAGGTAGTGACAAATAAAAGCAAAGAGAAGACCTCCTGCTCACCAGCCTTCACTCCAGCCACACCATGGGCAAAGTAGCCTCTGCTATTAAACTTCATTTTGTGAAAAGCCCCAGACGTTGCAAGCAGATGTTCTTAAGGCCAAGAAAGTTTATACAAAAATAAACCCAAATTATGAACCACCATTGTAGAGAGGAAATGAGAAAAAGATTAAAATCCACAAATAACCCCCATATGTTAGGAATGTACCATTTCCATGTTGGTGCTTCAAGCAATTTGGGAACAGTACTCTTCTCTTTATGTGAGATTAAAATTCAAGATTGTCTTGAGAAGCAGGAAAAGCATTTCTTTTAAGAACAGGCCAGTCTCACAGCTTCAGCTTTTCCAATACTGACTTGCCTTTCTTAAGGGTCACAGCAGTGTAATTAAAATATTAATTTGTGCGTAATTCAGCTAATTTATCATTTCAATGGTGAAATACAGTGAGAGAGAGGTTTAAGCAATACTAGTAACTCCTACTGATCGGAAGTAGCTGGTAATATCCTGTGCCCAAAAGAATCATGCTGATGCAAAATCCTTCTTGCATTACATTCCTACTCAAAGAACAATCACCTTGTAGTTTTGCCATCTTAAAACAGCTAATCTCATAAACCTAAAAGGCTTAGTTTTGAGGCTTTGCCTGCAAAACAACATGAAATATGAGTAAGTGTTCATTGTGAGCATGGTGTTCTTACATTTAAGGTTGCTTTAGAATCAAACTGTGGCATGGCATGTACAAACACACACGTGCCCTGGAACCACGGACTAAAAACACTTCCAATAACTCCTTTTACCCAACCAGTGTCTGACATGTTCCACACGATGTCTGAGGAAGTCAAATTCATCCAGTATCTGTTGAAGAGACAGGTTGCCAACATAAGAAAGTCTGTAAGTAGAAACCAATAATGTGAGAGTTTTGTGGTTTAGAGGTTTTTCTTGCTTAGAAAATCATGGTGAATTTGATTCAAAACTTAAGAGCTAAAAAAAATGCCTTTTGCCTAGTTTTTATTCCGATGGCAAAGATAAAGAAAATCAAACTACATTCCAACTCATTATTTAGCCTGAATTAACAAGTAAGTAGTTTCCAGCATGGACCCACATACCACATTGAACAACCTCTTTGCTTCCTGGGAACAATTCAGCTGAGAAGATCAAAAGAAATGACAAATCCAGTACCACAGGAGCCTCATCATCTATCATAATTGTATCCCATATAAAGCCTCTTTTGTTTGCTTCACATTTCAGAGCTGTAAAGGCATAATTAACTGAATACTTCACCTGCCACAGAGAAAAAAACCCAGGCCAAAGCTGGCATAGGAATGTTCAACCATTTTGGGAGAGCCTGTGGTGCCACTGGTAAAATAGATTGACATTGGATCCTGGCTTTTTGTCCTCACACACTCATGGACAGCAGGGGCAGCCCTTAAAAAGAACAAAAAGGTTAATGAAACATGGTTGCTGTTACTCAGTTCACTTAGCTCGGGGCCTTTGTGCCAGCCACAGAATCACACAGAATCATAGAATATCAGGGATTGGATGGGACCTCAAGAGATCATCTAGTTCAATCCCCCTGACAGAGCAGGAACACCTAGACCAGGTTACACAGGAACTCATCCAGATGGGTTTTGAATATCTCCAGAGAAGGAGACTCCACAACCTCTCTGGGCAGTCTGCTCCAGTGTTCTGTTAACCTCACTGTGAAAAAGTTTTTTCTTACATTTCTCTGGAGCCTTCTATGTTCCATCTTGTACCCATTGCCCCTTGTTGTATCATTAGAGGTCACTGAGAAGAGTCAGGCTCCATCCTCCTGACACTCACCCTTTACATATTTATAAACATTAATGTGTCCCTCCTCAGTCTCCTCTTTTCCAAGCTTATCCAGGGTAATTTGTCCAGTTAGATGTGTGGGATAACAAGCTATTGAGATCTCACCCTTGCACTACTAAGTCTGTATTAAAG
The DNA here is from genome assembly GCA_013400935.1 of Turnix velox. Lineage (NCBI taxonomy): Eukaryota > Metazoa > Chordata > Aves > Charadriiformes > Turnicidae > Turnix > Turnix velox. The sequence goes on along the minus strand of VZTY01029977.1, from coordinate 124,885 downwards.
TATTGCTGATCAAAAATGCCAACTGGTTCTCTTTTATTTGCCTAACAGCTGCCAAAAGACCTATAACATCCTGGTTTTGACCAAGTTGCCCTCCAGAAAGCCTGTCCCTCAACCTTCCTGTGATTAGCTGAGGAAGGACCCACCAATTCTGTTGGTAGGTTGTCCCACTAATTAACTATCCTTGCCATGTTTGGGAAATATGGGGAAGCCAAACTCTTGGTTGTCTGGCACATGGTAGGGAAATATTTCTCATCTCTTACTAGAATGAGAAAGCAAAGCTGTCAGTTTTTCTGTGCCAGGACTGATGTTCAAAAAGGTTTTGCTTGGCAGGCAAATAATGCCCATGTGTGCAGGGCTGGGCGTAGGAATTCTGTGTCCCCAGGCCAGCTGTGTCTCCCTGTGCTGGTTGGAGGGCATTCAGGCTGTCTGTGAGCCCTCAACTCTGGAGTCCCACAGCCTCCTGGCCAGCTCAGATGTTGGCTAAGGCAGCTAAAGACACAGGGAGTTGGGAAATCTGGGCAATTAGCCCACTAGGTAGGCAGGCTGCCAGCAATGTGTGAGCCAGGCAGGACAGCAGTCCTGATCTCTGCGAGCCGGAAAGCTGAGCAGCCCTGGAGCCAGATAGCCAGCACTTTATGAGGCAGCCATTCAAGGAAAGCAGACAGTCTACCTGCCTGACTGCCAGCAACAGCCTCCACAGGAATGTCAGTTCCAGACAGTATTTAGGTTTTATCAAATCAGTGTTACTTTTTGCCATGGAACTGAACCATGAAGTCTTAGCCCAGCATGAAAGACGATTCATCAAATCGACTTGACAGTGTTTTTAGTAGCTCTAGGAGGTTTGAGAATGCAGGTTTATTGCTTCCTCCATCTTCCAGTTAAGTGATGCTGAAGTGGGCAATTGTTCAAAGGAGCAGATGGAAATGCAGTGAGATGGCACAGGGAATGCTAGTTCAGACACCTGGGGTTGTGAGAACTCATGGTACATCTTATAAGGCTCTTAAACTGACTGAAGAGCTTTAGATCCCTCCTTGAAAGATCACTCCTTGAAAGGATGGCTCTAGATACACAGAGGCTTTTAACAAAATACCAGCTGGTAAAAATGCATCTGGGGCCTCAAGCAGATTGCAGAAGGGTATTTGCTCCTCTTTTCCACTCTGCCTCTCACCCCTGACACAGCCCAAGGCATCACTGTGAAGAGCTGTCTGCTGGCTGCCATTTTAGCAGCTACAGTAAAGAAAGTGGATTCCCCTAAACACATCAGGTTAATTTTGCAGTGTCCTATTTTAGCCTCTCATAGAGAGTTATTCCTGTTAGCCTTATTATCATTAAGTTTTAGGAACACTGAATAAAACGACTTGTATAGGATATTTTTCTTTGAGTCTTAGAGGTCAAACAAGGGATAGATAGTTTTTATCGAGGCCTTCCTGTCCATTTTTCCATGTAATTTCCTAGTTGGAACTCGATGATCTTTAAGGTCTCTTCCAACCCAAACTATTCTATGATTCTATAAACTTCCACATCATAGTACTGTCATTTTTTTTAATTAGCCATTTGACTATTGCCAAGTATTCCCTTTCTTCATAGAAGAGAGACCAAACTGCCTTCTCTCCCACCCCCTCAAAGATATCTACTTCATTATTGAGACACAAGTGCTCTTAAGCAGCATGTGAGATTTTCCACTAGAGGCAAGTATGATGGAGTTAAGGTAGAAGGTACTCACTTGAGCAAATCACTGAAGCTGAGCCACCCAGCCCGGCTGTTTTCAGATACAATTAGCTTAGTTTTCAGAAAGTGTGACTTGGATGCAACTGAGTCCACTGCAGGTGCAAGCACATCTGTTGTAATAATGCACTTAGCCTTGGAAGCCAGCAATCTATAGCAAATGTCTTGTGCTGACAGTTGTGCTGTCCCTGGGATGATGGTAACACCTGAAAGTGCAATAAAATGGGAAATCTATTAGGTACTTTTCACTTGTTCATAGCTTCTCCTCATTTGGTGAATAGCAGCACCATTCAAACCAGAAGTGAGAAGTTAAAACAAGTTTCACATGCCTGGAATTGAATACAGATGTGCAGATCTGACATACAAAATAGCTCGTGTTTCTACAAGATCCTTTGCCCTGGGCACAATGTAAATAGAATGTATATAAACACTGAAAGCTTTAACTTTGGTTTGTTAAGTCAAATTGATTTAACACAATAAACACAAGCCACAGAACACACACACAAAAAAAGAGGGTAGTTCCATTACCTCTGCCAACCCCTTTGATTGCCAAATGTTCAAGCTGCCTAAGAAATGTAACTGTCAAATGAATTGTTGACCACCTTTTGGTGCAGAAGGCTACAAACAATCTACAGACCTTCAGGAAAGACACAATTCACCTGTTCTCATACAAGCCACATTCAGCAGCCACCACTCTGGGAGTCGAGGTAGAATCACTAAAAGTCGGTCTCCTTTTTGCAGACCACACGGACCAGAGAGCACGTTTGCCACTTTTTGGGACAGGAAGCCCAACTCTTCAAAGCTCCATTTTGTTTCACCTCCTTTCCCATTTATCCACCAAAAAGCTGGGTTTGATGGTCCCTTTCGTTCCTACACACAACACAAGGTAAAAAGTATATTGGTCCTTTCTAAGGTTCTTGTTAGTTTCTTCCAGAATTCTTCAGGATGATTCAGGCAGTAGAATCTGACAGTGTTACATATTCTAGGGCAGGGATCATAGAATCATAGAATGGTTTGGGTTGGAAGGGACCTTAAGGATCACCTAGTTTCAACTAAGACACATAAGTAGCTGTGTGTATCTAACTGATATGTGATGCTCATAAATTACCCAGAGGCTTTTCTGAACCCAGCACAACACACACTACTGAATCAGAGTCGGAGACAAAGCAAATTGCTTCTCCTTTCTCTGCAATGTGAGATTATATTAAAATACAAACGTAGGGGGAAGGTGGGGAATTCAGCTGCCACTGAAGCCAGTGATGGTTTTAGATTTGACTTTTGAGGGTAGAGGCACATTAAAAACTAAAATGTACAGGATCAGAAATGCTACCTTTTCGATTTGAGACCACTTGTCCAGCACATCACTTGCAAAATTAAAATACTCAGGCACTTCCCGTTCACAACGATTGATGGCTTCATAATCTGAGAAATTCAAAGGTGCAAACGTCTTGTGGCACTGGTGGAACAATCTGCAGAGTGTCTGGATGCTCCACGGGGACCGCAACACTTGAGATTCAAGTAAAATCTTCATGGCACAACAGCAGATATATGGGGGCTTTTAGAGATTATAACCATCAGAACTGTTTTTTGATGATCATTTCCCTCCTACAAGAGACAGAAAAATCAATAATAGTATTATGATGTGCACACTCCCAGATGAGCTGTTGGTTCTGAATGGAACAGATGTACACACAGCAGCAAATCCACCTCTTCATGACATTTTAGCCCACCTCTCTTTATGGGAAAGCTGATGCTCTGGTAACCCTTTTAAGTCTCCTGCTTTTTCATATATCCACAGGTTTCTCAGAGAATTCCTCAAGTGTGACAATTCTGACTGTCTACTTATGCAGGGGCTTGAGACAGCTAAGCATTTAAAAAAAAACACCCAAAAAACAACCAACCAACCAAAAAACCCCAACAAGAACTTGTCAGGATCCACTACCACCACTATGGAAGCACCACCACAGTCTCACCCAGCCCTACAAGGCTACTAATGACCAATACAAAATTTAGTTGCAGGACAAATGTCTTCTTCTATTCCTGGCTTTTGCCTTAGAATCCATGATACATCCACCACAGTCAACTACTCAAAGACCAGGTTAGTTGCAAGCAAGAAGGGCTGAAGGGTCTGTACAGATGTGATAAACATCTTTTACCTGGGTGTGTAGCTCAGTTGGGAGAGCATCAGACTCCTAATCTGAGGGTCAAGGGTTCAAGTCCCTGTCCAGGTATGAAGCTTGCAAGAGTTGGGATGATGGTTGGACTTGATGATCTGAAAGGTCCCTTCCAACCTAGATGACTATGACTATGACTGTTTCTTTTTTTGTTTCTGCTAAAGTCATGGATGACAACCAGGAGCATTTTCTGGGTTACTCCATTTCTTCCTTCTTCTGTTCAAAGAAAAGACTGTGCCTTGGCATTTGCCTTGGACATCTGGTTGGACAGCAAATAAGTCAGAGGTGTTTCTCCACATCCTGATTTATTTACTGGCATAAAGCTTGTGCTACATCTGCATTTGTCCTTTAACACACACAGTTGCATTTGATTTCACAAAATACCATTTTCAATTGTAAGTTAATTAGAGCTGTATGTATAGGAACATGCTGCCCAGGATACATTCAGCTTGAAAGATTAAAAGATACAGATAAAGACTTCTGCTAATAACATATTGCTTCTTATCTCTGTCCTTAACAGGTCACTATATAAAAAGCCTGATTCCAGAACCCTCAGTTAATCAGTGAAATCTTCCTCTAGAATTTCCTGCCATTTTATTTTTCCCTTTGATCCGAGACAGTGATTGCAGACTCAGACCTAGCAGATGTTCTTGCAGAAAGAAACTAGTTCAGTCTGCTTGACAAAAAATTGAAAAATGAAACTACTCTCTGGTAGCCCACCCTCCTCCAAAGAAATGGGAATCTTGTGAAGAAAGAGGAACACAGCATCACTTTAGAGATTTTTTTTTTGGGTTTCTTACATTAACAGATGGCATCTTTCATCTTCGAGAAGGCTAGGTATTTGAACAGCCACTAAATAAAAACAAATTTCTCACTGTTTAGGTAGGTTGTGCTTACCTGGAGACGTTATTTGTGATTGATTGGGACTTCTTTCAACTCCTCCTCATGGAACTTACCTAGTACTTAATTGGCAAGTCCTGCTGCCTCCTGGCTCACTCTAGTTCTCTGAGCAGTTGCAGCCCATCATTAGTATCACATATCGCATTCTGTGTGGGGATTATTTCCTCTTGAGAGCACAGACTTCATTTCTCCAATTACCTTCTGAAGAAAGGCACAATCACTGAAAAAGTTGAGAGAAGATGGAGAGTCTGAAAGACTGCATTTCTGGTTCGCTGACTCTGGAGAATGGATAATCCACCATACATTAATATGTAACTCTATTCTACGACACCAATGACTTTGAAGATGGGAAAAGTGGGGCTTTATTTTCAGATTCTGAGGTTAAACACAGTATGAGAATTGGTATGACAAAGATATGAAGAGTTTCATAAGCCTGAATCACCTGTAATAGCTGATGGACATTTCTGTAGAGAAAATACATACAGCTCAGATGTGTGCCATCAGCTCTGAGGAGGACAATGAAAACTCAAACTGTGAAGTCATTGATGTGAAACAGGAAAGCAAAGGGATGAGACACAAAATCCTTACTCTGGAGGCAGCAACAAGATTCAGGAACTCCAGCTATTCAATTAGGAGACCCTTGGTTTAGCTAAACCTACTACAGTCACAGTACAGTCTGTGCAGGCAATAAACCCAGCAAGAGGATAATATTTTTAAACTAGAACTAGATAAAAGCTATATATAAGCATACACATATGCTCTATAATAGAGGCTGTATATAAATATAGGATTTAGAAGACAAGTAGATGTGGCCCTTAGGGTCATGCTTTAGTGGTGGACTTGGCAGTGTTAGGCTTATGGGTGGAATCAATAATATTAAAGGTTTTTTCCATTCTGTACAGAGGCAATTAGGGATCAGAGTCAGGCAGCAGTCAGACATACTGCTAGAAACAACAATCACAAATAGCAGTCATGGAAGTAATGGACTATGGAGAAGAAGAACCAGGCTGTTAGAACTCACACACAGAATGTCTAGAGGCATCAATGCATGGTGCATCTTTTGGAAAACATCTGTACTCCTCTGTGTTAGGGCTATCTCAAATTTTTCAATTCAATTTTGCTAACAATGTAAACTCTGAAATTACTCAAAAGTAAACTGTCCAAATTGACTTTGCACAAATCTCCTGCCCTTTATATCATTAATCATTATTCAGGACAATAAGGATGGGCAGTACCCACACAGATGAATAAACCTAATTTGCCCTTCAAATACTAGAACAAATAGGAAGTATGACAGCCCTCAGTGAGTGTACTAAAGCAGCCTCATACCAGAACAAATGGAAAAAACAGTTGACCAGTGACTTTAATAGTAGTAGCAATGAAGTCTGGAGAAGTTTCTCATTTGCTTACCAAAATGCAAGTATCTACTTCCAGAAATCTGACTTCAGATAGTTGTTTATGCAAACATAGCAGAGAACTACCCAAGAGAGATGATGAAGATCCTCTCTGCCTTATTTCTTGCTTACTTCAAGTACAGCACTTTATGCAGGAGGCAGCCTAAAGACTTTCTTTGTGGAATGAATCTCCAAAGGACTGATTAATAAAAAACCCAAAACCACCTCCTTTCAGTCACCTTTGTAATTTCCTTAGAAAGTTTAGTGCTCTCAGCTTGCACATACTCCAGATACCAGGGTTTATTTTTCATTTGAGGACTAAGTCTGCTCCTAAAGAAATAAATTTTCAACTATCAATAGAGCAAATTCAGATCTATTTAGATTGATGTAATCTACATGGACACTGCATTTTGTGCATTTATTTTGTCTTTGTTCTCAGGCAATTACGTGCTTTGTAGCTGGAAAGCAAAGCAATATCCATTTCAGGGCTTAAGGGTATGAAAGAGGAGAGATCCACCTGCAGAACCCTCCTGGCACTGCCTCTCCTGGGACTTGGGTTTGTTTGCCAGTTAGTAACTCAATTAGCTGTCCTGAAAGGTCATCAACAGGTTTTCAATTTATCACATTTGCTGTTTTCCCAGGATCTTAGTACAACAGCAGAGGTGTTTGTGGGATACTGCAGAGTGGGTATACACCAGAAGCAGGAAATTTTGAAATAAATAACTTTGGAGTGCTTTTTTGGTTCACTGGCGTTTTTGTGCTTCCACTAAATTTGACCTTGGTCACAGAGTTCAAATACTGCTTAAATCTTCTGAAGCAAGAATAAAGAGGACAAAGACTGTGCTGCAGCAGCGCTGTGTGAGGTGCAAGTGCTACAGAGGGGTAACACGAGACATGAGACGTGACCTGACAGGGATGATCTAAACCTCTGCTGCACTCATACCCACCTAACTGTGCTTGTTATGGAAATATCTCAGTCTGAGCTGACTATTCAGTCCAGGAAATCCTTGATTATATTTAATCCTGAAACTATATGTGACCCCGACTGGCTAAAGCTAGAAATTTGATTACCAACAATTACTAAAAAGCACTCCTCCTAAATCATATCTGACACAGAGTTCCATAGTTTGTGGCTTGCAGTGATAACAATTCACATACGAAAATATAGACAAAAGCTAAAGGTTGCCTGATTTCCCCTCTTTTATCCTTATTTTCAGAACAGTTTCTCCCATATAAATTTAAAATTATAAGGAATACCTTGTTTTAGAATTACTCCAAAGGACCAGAACAAAAATTGATAGCTGCTACCCTTGTTGAGAAGGTGTTCAGCACCTCTTTAAGACTGATTTGGAAAAAGGTACCAAAAGACTGAAAAGCCATCCAGGATGAGCAGGTTCTGAGCAGCAAAGCTGAGCTCTTCCCCACTCTTCATTCCTCAGCTTCTTCCTTTGGATTTTCCCAGAGATAATCTTTGGTAGTTGTTGAACAAACTCCAACTTCTCTGCAAAGAGAAATCAACAGCAGTAGGTATGAATTTGACATAGCTTCATTCTATGCTGTGTTCCCTCCTACAGACTCTTTTGAGGAGGAGGAAGCAGGCAGTGCATCAATCCCAGTGTCCAACAAAATGAATGAGTTACTTTCTAAAGAAATGGAGTTCATCATCCAGGTGTCTCAGTAATCCCTCAGATCAGTAGCATGGACAATCACATGCCACTGACTTTGAGCACAACTTGGATTTCAAAGAGAGCAATGAAGGGGACTTAGTTGCATGAAGCCCTGGCTGATGAGGCAGAACCAGGACCCCTGCCTACAAACCCAATAAAAATGTATTGATTCAACTGATTGTTTCTTATTTTTTTCCCTCCTGGTTAGCTTCATGTTTTGTATCATCACAAAACTACACTGATGTCTTGGTGACCCAAAGTATAGATTGATAAGACTGTGACCACAGCAGAGAAGAAATCCAAGACTTTACCTGCTGTAATGAGCAATTTACACCACGAGAGCAGGGCTCAGGAGGAAATCTAGTAAGACCTGTTTAAAGCCCAACATAGAGCAAAACCCAAATCATGATCCAGGATTATATTTTTAAGATTGCTTTAAAAACCTATTACTTCTCAAAGTCATAATCAGATTATGTTAAAAACTTATTAACACAGAACAAATGGATTACATGTACAATCTGATTACTTCAGACAAAACAAGTAGATTGCTTTGCCAAAATCTACTTACTTATATTTAAAATATGAATTTGCTTAGAAAGAATCATGTTTTCATGCTGTGGCAAGATTACATTTTTTCATCATTTTTTCATGATTGCACTTAAAAATCTAATTCTATTTCTAGTTATTCTTCTCTGAAAATGGGATTACATTTAAAATACTCAGCAGGTTTTCCCTCTGTTTTGATTGAACCAAGGAGAGAAAAAATTAATCTCCGGAACAAAGACGTTGCTCAGGGAAAGGTACAGCAAATTTGAAAACTCTGCATCAGTGTTGTTGGAACCCTGAGCAGAAACTGAGCGAAGCCAAAGTCTTTTCATGAGGACTTTTGGTGGTGCTGATGCATCACTGCTTACCTGGGGGGGGCTTAGCCTGTTTTTCCTGATGAGCTCTTCGTATTTCAATATGGATGCCCTGGGTTTCTTTTCAACCATTCTAAATACCCTGTAGGTAGAGTTGGAGTCCTGCCTCACCTGGAAAAGTTGTGCTACTGTTTACCCACTGCCACCAGTAATGAGATGGGAAAATCATGCTGAGATTCCAAACCTGCCATACCCTTTGGGCATAATTTGTGACCAGTGTAAACTGTGGTAATACTGCTGAAGATTGACAGGATTTTGCCCAAACAATAGTATTCAAATCCTATGTTATTGCAACATCCAAGCGTTATCTATCTTGATTCAGTCAGTCTTTCAAAATCCCTAGAAATACATTTAATATTTTATAACTGTTTAATTTGAAAAATCTGATCCTTTTGTTTAAAATAATTAGGACACATTTATGCTCATCCACACAATTTGATTAGGTGAAAGAACATTTCATTTCCCTGCACATGATCACAGGGAAATCTAATGCAGGTTCATCTGTGTTTTCAACACAAGAAGTCAACATCAGATCCTATCAGCACAAGCCTGTAATGTTCAGCTATGCAGTGTTTATGTAGTTATGATGGGGTCAGATTTTTCAATGTTACTTTTCAAAATATTAAAAGAGGCTCCAGGAGAAAAAAAAAGCAAAATTCTACTATTCCAATATGTAACCTAACTATACTTCTAATCTGATTATTGAATGGGCTTAAAAAGCTGTTGGTTTAGATTTGCCTTACAATAATTTGGCTCCATTTACTTTTCAGAAATGTCCTTTAATTTATATCAGCAGCAGAACAGTGCTCTTGGCTACAGCCACTAGTGTCAGCATTGTAATGATGCTTCCTGTAAAGAGAGGACCAAGCCTACAAACTTGGATTTATGGGACTTGGGAGTTTCTCCCCATCCCAACAACTGAACAATCTGTTTGGAGTTAAAAATTTTTCTCCAGGGGACTTCTATCCTAGACATTTGTAATATTTCCACATGATATACACTGTATGAAAGTAACGCCACACATACTGATTAGATTTGGCCATAACATTCATAGGTATCCTATGAATAATACCCTGTGTTATTTTTCTACTCTAACATTACTGGTGTTGGGGAAAAAAAATGCCAAGAAATAAAAGATTGAGAATCACTGAAAGGAATAACAACCTGAATGCAGGGTCTAGCTGCTACAAGTAGAAATGTCAATTCTGCAGGTCTCCATGAGATCTCAGCTTCTCAAACTAATACACTCTGACAGTGCACGACACATTGTGTGTGATGAGAAAGCTCCAGCCTGCAACGTGGCTCTGGTGCAATGGTAAGATCATGCTGCAACACCAAGCAATAAATAGTGGGTTAGGAAATGTAGACAGATTCTGGGCATTAAAAAAGAGTTCTACTTGCTGCAAACCTGCCGAAACTTTGTCATGGGCAATTCAATAAAAAATCAAAGAGACAGTGACACCATTATTTAGTGGGAACAGAGCATGCCTCAGGATGGTTTATGATGGAGAGGGAGATTTCATTATTCATTTTCACTAAAAGAGAATCTGTAGTATTACAAAGAGATATGACTAGATCAGTCCTACAGTCTGTGGGTAGTACAAAATGTTTTTGAATTTGAACTCTACTGAAAGCACAGGGCTGTGCAAGAGCACTGAGCAATGCAGAGCATGGGCTCCTTCATAGACAGACTCCTGCTGCTTCCCAATCTGACCACAGCCTTAGTTTGTTCACTTGTTTTCTAGCAAAACTACATTAAATGAACTTTTTGCTCTCAGGAATGATTAGATTTTTTACACCCACTAGGAGACTGTGACATTGTGCCTAAAGATAACTTTTAATATTTTACAAGTGTAAAAGAATCTGCTAGAAAAGTAGCAGCTGCTGGGCTCTAACATTGAGGCACAGCTGATGGGAGTTTTGATCTGCATCTTAAATCTAACACTTGAATGTGATGGCTGAACTTGTCAAATTCTCTGATCTTTTCAATAGCCAGCCCTTCTCACACTTACATCCATTTAGTTTACAAACAAATGTTCTTTATTTATTCTTACCAAGGGCTCATTAAGCATTATCATAATAGTAGTTTTTATAATCAACAATCCAAAAACCCTTATGAACAACTAAAACAAAACTCACCTTTTGGCTGTTCTGTTTTTCATAACAGCTTTTTTCCAATTTGAATTGTGGGAAAGGAGATGAAGTTGTAGATCACTTATAAAACGCTCCTGCTTAATGGACTGGTGAAAATAACACACACAAAGTCACAAAAATCACCATCCAGTAAATCTGCAAGGCCAAGTTCCAAACATTCTGGAAACGTATTAAAGGTTTCTAGACATAAAAAGTAAATATTAACTCTTCTTAATTCAAGCAGGGCAATTTTATGTGCCAAAAAACATACACACAATGTAATTACATACATATAACATATATATGCAACATTAAGCACGTACTATGAATTTCTACAACTTACCAGTTGCTCACGGTGCATGACAGCATCATGTATGAAAGTATTATTTTTCACACACTGAATATACCTAGTTTCAAGCAAAAGATGGGGTATTCTTGCATTCAGACCTATGTCAAAATAGCCTTCAATATAAATACACATTATTGTTGTGATTTATGAATTTCACACTATGCATAATAACCTGCCTCACAGTTTTTAAAAAACCTCACCAAATACTCCTAACCTGGCTTCAAGAATTCCACTCCTGGCTAGTGGTTGGATGACAAAAGCAGGGGGCACCTATACATGGTTCTCATTGAACCACCAAAAAAGTGGATTTTGGAATGAAACTGACAGTCCCTCATCTGCAGCAATGTATTTTCAGGACTTCCACTGCCACTATCCCAAATCAGAAAAAAATTATATGACCACTATTTCACCACTAAGGTGAAAACATTGAAAGGGACAATCTTCAGCTGAAATTGGATTTTTCTCTCCTTTATAAAACTTCAAAAGAAAGTAACAAATCCTTTAAAAGAACTATCATCAGCTATTTCACTCACTTGCTGCCCTTAGAACAGCTGTGTTGCCCATTCTAAACACACATAAACCAGGGCTAATTACCTTTTCAAGTGCACAGCCAAAGACTAGACCACTCTAAGAACACAACTCTCTCCTTATGATCAGTTTCTGTTTCCTTGCCACCCTGACACAAGAAAGCACACCCCTGTCTTTGCAAACATCAGGCAGGAAGTGCAGAGATAGCAGCAGCATTGATACCCACCTGTCAGAAGTTGTTCTGCAACCTCAGAAGGTTTCACTACCACAATTTCTACAGAGATCATATGTACCAAAGTCACCATGTCCCTTCCACAGGCTTTGGAATGGAAATAAAACATCAAAATATATTTGATGAAGAATACTCTTACTTATGCAGGTACTACCTCTTCTAGTGTTTCTGAGATTAACATCAAATTAAAGTTAGGCTGTAAAAAAGATGGAGAGGCAGTCTCAAAGGAAAAAGCTAGTCTGTCTTCAGTCAGAATGACACAATGCAGTCAGGTTTCAAGCTTAGTGGCTACAACAGCAAGCCCTGTGCTAGAGAGATATATTTTGCTTGCAACTGCTTGTAATATCAAGCCCGTGTCTCTGAAATCATTCTGCATGGATCAGAAATATATTTACTATTCCCTGATCATGGACAGAGGAGAAGAATTAAACAAACCATGTAATAAGGCAGGAGACAGAGAAATTGACTGAATATCAAAGATAAGGGGTCACTGAAGGATGGATACAGCACTGCATAGACTACAGCCACAGCATATGGCCCAAATAACCTGGCAGTCTGCTTGACTTTGATCCCAGCCCAATCCTGCAAAGAACTGGGTACTAGAGCATGACATCAACCTGGTTTCTAAGGTCATTGAAACCAAGGATCACTGTAGGGGACAGTGCTAGCATTGGAGCCTGAAGAAAGTTTTTGTAATGAGCCACACTAGAATTTAGAGAATCAAGCAAGAGTCATGACCCTGAGCCTTCTCAACTCTAAACTTAGCTGTTTATCATTCCACTTTTTGGTGTTTTAAAACACTTGCTTGTTTGAAATCAAGTAGAAAAATCTAGAAGATGTAGAGTCCCCGAAAGGTCCACGAATACATGGCTTTTAAGAAAACTTATACCAGGTACAGAAAAGAATCAGAGGCAGTGACAAATTATGCACCCAAACAAGAGCATTCAAGAAACTAATGATTATTCTTCGATGAGTTTTATAATCATGTAATCTAATGCTCCTAGATGCCTATGGGTGAAATCCCAATGAAGTGCTAAGGAACATTATAAAAAAGGAAGCTACTGTCAAAAAACAATGAAGTTAACATTGTATTTATTGACAATTTGTTTCATTTTAAGCAGTTGCTAGTACAGAAACTGTTTCACTGATGCAAACAGTGTTCACTCAAGAAATAAAATACTATACTTTCTCAAAATTAGAATTCTCCAAATCTTACTATATAGCTGCAGTAGACAAAGAGTTTCAGGCAGCAAGACACAGCTATAAAATACTTTCTTTCCTGCCTACATATTCTATTTTACTGTGAGGATGGTGAGACACTGAAACAGGTTGCTCAGAGAGGTTGTGGATGTCCCCTCCCCCAGAGGTCTTTTAAGGCCAGGCTGGATGAGACATTGAGCAACCTGGTCCAGTGGGAGGTGTCCCTGACCATGGCAGGGAGTTGGAACTAGATGATCTTTAAGGTCTCTCCCAACCCAAACCATTCTACGATTCTACTGCTCTCCAGCAATTTCTTCCTATTTAAGGAACTGGACTCCAAGCCTGAAGATGCATTTGTCAATTAATGAAAATTCATTCCAGAATTAACAAAAACTGTGGACAAACAGCTAAGAACCAAGTCTGGCCCACTATTGCTTATGCAACTGTAAGAAACAATGGTGTGCACAATGCTTCTTCAGAAAGCTAAATCTAAATGTTAAACAGCAATGTGATCATCCAAACCAGATCAAGAGAATTTTTTCACTGTTCTCTGGCTTCACCTCTAAGTGGCTGCAGAAATAGACAAGTCAAGTAGCAAATGTGTGCTATAGCGAAGAATCATAGCCTGTTCTACAAACTGGGTCACCTCCCCAACAGCAAAATTCATCTTAAACTGCCAGAAGTGGTGCAGGAGTTCTGTCTACAGCATGCAAAGATCAAAATAGGGCAAGCTACAAAGCTACCACATGAGAGAATATCTGTGGAAAAAGCATGGGAGAACCTGGCACTGCTTGCAATCAATCCAGGTATTAAAGGAAAGTTTATGAAGGTCACATAATGTGATCAATAGAGGTTTCTTTCTATCTACAGTAAATGACAGGAGGGCTGCATTTAGCTTAAGCATTGTACATTCAAGAAGAAAGCATCTGAACCACTGAAATCCATGTCTGCCTTTTCTTCAGCTTGGAGCTAGACAATCAGTATCAGCAGTATCTATTTACTCATCTTGGATGCTCTCTAAAAGAGATGGGTTACCAGCCAAATTCTGGGCAACTGGTGGACATTCAGGACTAGAATGGGGTTGTATAGTTTGTTACCTTTCCCAGCACTACTCCAGGAACAGAAACTGTAGTACTGCCATTAGAAGCTTTGCAAGCAGAAGCAAACATAATACAACATCACATGTCATCTGTAGATTTGATGCTCAGGTATTTAGCAAAAAAAAAAGATTAGAAGGAGGGAATTTACAGCAAAGAAATTCAGTGTTAATAGTGAAAGAAGTTCTGTTAGATTCCAAGCAACTCTACATCTGTCCCCACTCCTTATTTCTTAATTCATTCCTCTTGATCTTCCCAGTGACTGTCTTTGGCAGTTCTTGGACAAATTCCACCTAAATAAAGAAAAACAGGAAACCATGTAGAATGTTCTGCTCTCAGCACACGTGGAAAACTAAGAGGCTTACCATCACTAAGAACTGCTTGCCTAAAGAATCAAGCCCAAGGCAAATCAAGGCAGCACACAGTGCCACTTGTGAAACAATTCCTTTGTCTGCCTGCATGGCCAAACATCTGTGCAGCTGCCTCCCAGTCAACCAAACTGAGCAGTACACTGTAACTGAAACGGCATCAGAGGTCAGAGATGTTACTGGCACAAATTCTTTACCAGTCCTTAATTCCCCTGAGTTCTGCATAGGTGGAATAAAGGTCTGCTAGTAGCTGTAGTGTTGGGATTACCGAGAAACACCATGTGTCCCCTCCTGAGTTTTCCTCTTATAAACTGGAAGGACTAATAGATAAAAACCAGTCAGATTCAGTAGGTGCTACCCTAAGGTCACCAGAGTGTCTGGTTGTAGATAAAATATTGGCCAGAGAATTATGGCTATGAACCTGACTTAGAAAAAGCAGATCTAACTAGGATAACATGCAAAGCCTAGATTTTCTTGAGCAATTTAAGTTCTTTATTCAAATGTGTGAAAAACAACCCAATCTAATGTGATTTAGAGAAGGTTTTCAGGAGCCAGTATCACTGGCTGAACCTTTATCACTGTCTCTTTCAGATCATGAAAATTCAAGTAATAATTCTCTAGAGACTTATGGAAGGGTGCCCTGGTTGGAAGTTTCTCCTCAGAAGCATTTACCTTTCTAGGGTATTTATATGGAGCAGTACTTTTCTTGACATGTTCCTGCAAGTCACGGGTTAAACTCTCCAGGTCGGTGGATGAAAAGTTGGGGGACAGGACCACAAATGCTTTCACAACCTGTAAGGTAAGGTCAGAAGAACTGATCCAACTGTGTGGGCTCCATATGTGTAGCCCAAATCTAATCCTAGGTCAGTTAGAGTGTAATTCTGGGTATATCAGGAGAGCCAGAAAAGACTTCAATGTACAGGTAAGTGCTTAACAACAAGGGCAATGTAAACATCACTGTAAAGTTCTCCATAGAGAAGACTTTCTTGGGATGAAAAGTAAAAAGAGCAAAGGCATGTAAATGATAAAGGATTTTGCCTGTCACCTTAAGTAGGATTATCTGTGATGCCATGATGCCTTAGAGCTCTACATTATTCAGTGAAGCAGGAACTGTTTTATGAAGTTATTTAGACAAACATATTGCTTCCCCTCCATTGTTCAGTATCATTACCTCTCCTCTGAGGGGATCTGGGCTGCTGACAACAGCTGTTTCTGCTACTGCTGGGTGTTCTATCAGGGCACTCTCTACTTCAAATGGCCCAATGCGATACCTAGGTAAGGAAAGAAAAATGTAGGAATTGGTTTTATGAGCTGGAAAATAGGTAGTAAATGCTTTTAAGTTATCATATTGAAGAAAAAAACCCACAAAACCCAACTATCAAGAATGGAAATTTTAGGATGGTAAAGTCAGCCATGTTAAAAGGTATGAGTATTCATGGAGGTCATGAGGCAGAGGACCACTGGGACTATGGAGACCTCTCTTTCCTTGTGGCTCCTAAGCTGGAGCTCCATCCCTCTCTAATTTCTGGAGTCTGCTGTATCAGCTGATGCCACACTATGGTATCAGATCATACATTGTCCAATTGTTCATCATGATAATATTGTGTTAAAAATAAAACACGTCCAATAGGGATATCCTTCGGTCTTAGACAAAGAACTCCAATGGATATGTCCATTGCTAAAAGCAAGTATTCCCAAGTCAAGGGGTGAATCCATTCATCACAGCACTCTGATGTCAGCAGCTCACCAGGAACACAACATGCCAGATTATACAATGGCAGATGTAGAAAGGAAGCATGAAAACTGACCCTGAAGAAATGATGATGTCATCGTCTCTTCCAATGAACCAAAAATATCCCTCTTCATCCACAGTTCCTCTATCTCCAGTGACATAAAAATCCCCACGTTCACTCTCTGCAGTTTTCTTGGGGTTATCCTCAAAGTGGTTTTAAAACAGGAGTTTAGATTTTGAGCATGTGTTACAGCTATAAATTATGCTACAGTGGACATAATGTTAAATGCATAGGAACTTAATTTTTCAGTCAAGGATGTTCCAAGAATTGCACTGATGTTACTATAAAATACAGTAAAAGCAGTTTAAGAAGCAAAACTATTTTTTGAATTTTTTTTAACCTGATCTTGAGCAAATTCTTCCCTTTTCGAACATAGATCAATCCAAATGAACAAATTACTTTAGTAATAAATGACAAACTGGTGAAAAGTATTCATCCCCTTTTGAACAACTATGCAATTGGGAGAGATTTTGGGGAGATTGCCAGTGGAGAAGAATAAAATAAAGTCCTTACTACATATTTAGTGAAGAAACCAAGTGGCCTCATTGGTTTGGTTCTGACAGCAATTTCTCCTTGTTGTCCTGGAGGCAGAATATTAGCCATTTTGTCTATGATCTAGAATGAAAAACAACAGGTACTTCAGCCCAATGGGGGAAGAAAAAACACCAAACAACTGAACCAAATCAAATTAAAAAATCCCATGAAATAATGTAAAGAACACTCTACAAACCTGAACATCATAAAGGGGAGCTGCCTTCCCCATTGATCCAGGTTTAATCTTCATTTCTTTAGAAACAGAGCAGATTACTCCCTGTAAAAATCAAAATAAAACTGAAGTTTGAAATAGAAATCTGCTACATGCACATCCAATCAGTTAAATGTATTTTCCAGAATAATTCCAAAGTGAGTAATTAGGATTCAGACAGATCTATGTGTCAGCACTGTAAGGTACAAATAAGCAAAATCAAGAAACTCCCTGAGGGAATCCTACTCTGTTATCTGCAAAGCATTCATGCCCTCTGCTAGCCAGTCTTCTTCCTTAGATTCAAATACCTGTTACTGTCACTTGTGATTTGTTTAAAGGCATTTAAGGAAATACCAAAGCACATCTCCGCTTCCAAGGAATCCATCTTTCTGGTGGGTTGTGTGAGGAGAGCCATGAAAGTGTGCTCTTTCAGAAGTTACCAAGAGAGTAGACTACTGAAATGTTCACAGAAACATGAAGCAAAACCCAGGAAGTATTCAAAGACTTAACAGAATATTGACCCTACAGATGTACCGTTTCAGTCTGGCCATATATTTCATGGATGTCCAGCCCAGTCTTGCTTCTCCATTGCTCCATGACTTCTGGGTTGAGTGGTTCCCCTCCACTCACACATTGCTTCAGGCTCATGAATTTGTAGCTTCAAAATGAGTTAAGAAAACATGAGAGGCAGTACTTAAACCTACTGAGCAAGGGAAGGAGCATGCAACCACAAACAAACAGTACTGTAGAGCTGGTCACTGAGAGAGTGAGTCCCACGAAACAGAGAAATTGGAGGATTTGGCTCATAATACAGCAAGGGTATCAGTCTCTGCTCAGCACTGTACAGAGAGAGTATGAACAGTCAGAGTTAAATGCACATGAAAAATAGAGTAAAATTTTTATTGAGGTCAGCTGGGATTTAACCATATTTTGGCCACATGATCTACAACCACAGAGAAATTTGCTGAGTGAGGCAGGGCCTGACTGCTGACCCCCTGCAAAAGACCAAGTGAGTAAATGCCAGAGGGAAGACAGAATCTGTAGCAGGCAGTGAGAACTGGAGTAGGACATCATGTACAAGTCACTTTCTTGCAGTTACATTGACACTGATTTTCTTCCTTCCTGAAGCATGGACAATTAATATGGTAACTGGAAATGATAATAAAGAATTTAACAGGTGCTCAGTTTCATGCCCTCAGGGACTTGTTCAGAAGTTGAGCAGTAAAAAATTGAAATTTCTGAGGGAGAACGTTAAGTTTCTCTATGTTTGATCATAAAACTCAGCAAAAAGCTCAACAAATTTCATATCACAGTGTTTTAATGAAGGATATTTTCAACCAAATTACTACCCCGTTTCAGGTCAAGCAACTAGATCTGGGAGAACACTGAAGGTTAATAAGGGTAAAAAAAAAATTAGGGTAAAAAAATGATTTCTTGACATACTTGCTGAGATCATTTTGTACCAGCATACGGAACAATGTTGGAGCACCAACCAGCACATCAATAGGGTATCTGCAGAGAGTCTAGTGAATGAAAGAAGAAGACAGATTCATGAAACTCAACCAAAAAAACTGCTTTGTGGAAATACAGTAAACAGGGGATAGATGTGGTGGGC
Organism: Turnix velox; assembly: GCA_013400935.1. Classification (NCBI taxonomy): domain Eukaryota; kingdom Metazoa; phylum Chordata; class Aves; order Charadriiformes; family Turnicidae; genus Turnix; species Turnix velox. Next base: position 106,045 of record VZTY01029977.1, on the reverse strand, counting down.
AAATATAGTTCCCTTTCAATGTGAAAATACCATACCCTCTCTGTTGGGTAAGAAAGCCTTGTAGAGTTGGTGTAATAGGCAGAGATTGACAGAACATTCAGTTGGACAAAATCCATGCTAACGTGTGTACATGACAACCAGATCACACAAGCTTTGAGCACAGCCAGAATAAGCCTGTCACTGCCTACACTGAAGGGAAGTTCTTGCTTTCATCTTGACTGCTGTAGACAGAGAAATGCTTCAGTTTCAATCTCTGTTAATACCACAGGCACTAAGCAAGCAATTAGTGCTGCATTTAGATCATCTTCATTCGTGTGCTCACCAGCAATGAGCAGAACATATAAATGAACTGCACATTTATCCCTTTCTGTACATATTAAAAAGAGCAGTAGGGGCTTTATACAACAGACAGAGAGTCTTGAACACAACTAAGGACATGAAATCTACGGATGCTGTTAAGAATTGGTTTTGGTGCCCTTTCTGCAGATTAACATGTTTCCGAGTTTTTCCTTACATTTAGGATGGCTGCTGAATCAATCAGTGGTAGCTTATGTATAAAGATGCATGATCCAAAAACCCAGGGATCAAAAACAGAAGCCAGTGAAGCCACTACCCATCCAGTGTCAGAGGTGCTCCATATCACGTCTGAGGGAGTCAAATACAGCCAGTACCTGATAAAGAAGAAAAAAAAAAAAAAAAGAAAAAGGTTTGCTTTATAAAACCCAACCAAGCCATAAAACCAAGGAAAGAAAAAAATTTCTGACAAGATAAATGGGCACTCTGAATAAGTTTGTTTTATGAGCTAGCTCTAGGATAAACTGCTGTCCTTTGAACTACCCTAATTAAAGAGGAAGAGATAATCATGGAAAAACTGGGGGTGATCCCAATTCCCTAGAAAACTGCTGGAGTTTCTAGTCCAATTTCAGGAGGAGGATTAAGTCCATACACAGGCTTTTCTTATTCACTAATTTTCCTCAATTATCCCATGTTCAACCAGGCTCAAATCTTTCATACCTTTCACTTAAAAGGGGTCTGAAACCAAGACTACCATGGGAATGTTCAGTCATCTTTGGAGAACCTGTAGTTCCACTGGTAAAGAAGATACACATTGAGTCTTGAATCCTTGTTTTGACGCAGGAATGGTCAGCAGATTGGTTTCTTTAAAAGTGAGAATGTAAATGTGACTTCAACAGTTACTTTGCACAGGCATCAGAATGCAATCAAATACTGTATGTTGCAGAAATACTATCCCAAACAAGCTTCACAGTTTTTCACCAAATTAAGTTAAAGCTACACTTCCTTAAAGGCAGAATTCTTCTTAAGTAGAAAAGGGTAGAAACTCCATAAACCCAGACAACTGTTAGTAAACAGCCTTGATGTGGATCAGCAATCAAACAGTCATAATTCATATCTTAATGTAGGCATTTGAATAGACAAGACACTGAGCAACCCAATCTAGTGGTAGGTGCCCCTGCCCATGGCAAGGGCTTGGAACTAAATGATATTTCAGGTCCCTTCCAACCCAAACTATTCTATGATTCTAATATTTGTACATGAGCACTAGTAGAGACTGTCTGCACCACAACTGCAGTGTCACTAACTCATACTCACTTGTAGAGCTCCGTTAAGTTCAGCCATCCTTCTCTACTGCTTTTGGACACCATCAGCTTGGTTTTCAGAAACTGACACTCAGATGCCACTGAATCCACAGCAGGAGCCAGTGTGTCAATGGTAATGATGCCTTTGGCCTTTGATGCCTGGAGTCGGTATAATATGTCTCTGGCTGATAACTGGGATATTCCTGGAATATAGACAATTCCTGGAAAAGTAATAAAGATAACTTAGGATGACATTTTTTACATCCAGTTGTTTTCTAAGAACCTAAACTATAAGCTTTTCCCAAACATACATAAACAATAAACTTGCCCAAGCATTCCTACATTAGAGAATTACAGTGGAGTAATGCAGCTGCTTGTGCTCTCTGCAGTGAATAAAATGTGGACCTGGCCTGGTGACTTCTATGGCTCTTTCCAGCCTTCTATCATCTCCATGCCTGCAGCACAGGCTGCTTGTTCCATGGCACCTAGTACAAATCCTTCAGGACCGCATGTGTAATTGGTAGCTGACACATTCACTGGATTATCCCATTACTTCTTCTTTATAAATCCTATGAATTCCTGATCTTCTCATCTGATTTGCATCAAGCAGTTTAATGAGTCCCAGATATGGCCACTGACCTGCTCGCATGCAAGCCACATTCACCAGCCACCACTCTGGGATTCGGGGCAGAATCACAATAATTCTGTCCCCCTTCTGCAACCCACATACTTCAGTCAGCACATTGGCCACTTTCCGAGACAGGATCCCCAGTTCCTCAAAGCTCCATTTCACTTCCTCTCCTTTTCCACTTACCCACCAAAAGGCAGGGTTTGATGGTCTCTTTCCAGCCTACAAAACACAAGGATTCAAAAAACCAGAACATTTCCTTCTGAAAAACTCCATGAAATTGTAATACACAAATATCCACAGAAGATCTGAGCATTATAGAAGATTCTAACTATTCAGTAGCACAAAAGCTATTACTTTTCCCTGTCCTTAGTAAACTGACATTTGCTATGGAACAAATTCAGATACTACCAAATTATCTTTTTCTGAACTTGAACTGTTTACCAGTTTCTAGACTCAATCCTAGTCTGAGCCCTATTTGCCATTAATTATGGGCATTAGCACTCCCGTAACATGGCAGATAACACAAAATACTCCACATAATACTTCTCATATTCTGGATGGAGTTGTGAAATACTATTAAACAGAAAAAGCACAGGCAGGGGACAAAATAAAACAGGGAAACACAGTACCCAAGGCCACTTTCTAGGCTTATTGCTCAGGAAGAGGGTATTCAAGAGGTCTCTACCTACAGGCATTTGGACAAGTGCAGAATCTGCTCTGGAGCAAGGCAATTAAACATTTGTGAGAGAATTTTCCTCAGCATGAAATGTCATTGTTATGTTACCTTTATTTTTATGATGTGAAAATCTAATATTATAGCTTGCAGAAGGAATAAGCACAAGACACATCAAGGTTAAATCAAAGTCAAAGGGGATTTACTGTTGCTTTTTCTACCTACACAGGGAGGCCCAAGGGTCAGAAATGCTTTTAAATTAAAGCAATAAAGAATGAGATTCTGCATAATTTTGTAACACAAATTGGTTTGGGGAACTGACTTTTTTTTGACAAAGTTAAAACCCAACTTATTTGAAATGTTATTTCAAAATAAAGTATCTCAACTGCACAGCAAAAGATCATCCACCTTTTCAATCTCAGACCATTTGTCCAGTACATCATTTGCAAAGTTGAAGTACTTTGGTATTTCCTTTTCTCCTCGCCTGACTGGCTCATACTGTGAATATACATCAGAGGTGAAGAGCCTGGGGTGTCCATGGAAAGTCCTATTAGGAGGCTTCAGAGTCCACAAGGATTTTACAGTCTGTAATTTAAACAACAGCTTCATGGCAGAAGATGATGAACATCAATGCTGCAGACCATGCAAGAAAACCTGCAGAATTTTTACTACAAGTCCTGCAACAACAAAAAAAATGAAAATAATCTTGAGACTACCCAAAGACAATTCAGATATAAATTGATGACTTACTCATTTAAGTCATTTAGGGCACTCACAGCCAAAGGGATGGTTTTTCACAATTCAATGGAATGAGGAGTTTCCTATTCTGCTTGCTTAGATTTTTTTTTTTACCACCAGCTTTTAAAGGACTTAATGTACAACTGTACTGATCTGGGATTTTGTTTGTAGCTCAGCTGATCTTTAATGATTCTTGAAGTGTTCTTAGAGGCTGCTAATTGCTCACAGGTCTCCCTAGTGAAACACAACATCAAATGTTACTGCTTGTATTATAAGAAGGTTACAGTTTCTTACACCAAAGCATTTAGTAGCTGATTCCCTATTCCTTTTCCTTCATGTGGAGTAAATGTATTCATTGATTGATACAACCATTCACCACATATAACCTAGCAACCTTGAAATTTGATTTAGATATTTCTACATTTCTTGCTGTAAGAGCCCCCTTCCATCTGTACTCACCCTGACAACCCTAAAAGGTCTCAAGTCCAATTACTTTCTTCCTTTCCATTGCTATTTACTTTTTCTTCCTTCATTTTTATATTACAGTTGTCACTGTTATTGCTATTTTCAGCAAACTAGAAGATTGCTTCAGAAATTGTGCTCAACTCAAAATTTTAATGCTATTTAGAGGCTTCTCGTAAGTGCACATAAAGATTATTAAACATAGAAAAAAAACCCCTGGCTCTTGTTTGGAACAGTCAGAACAGCAGCCAGTGGAGTCCTAGAGTCCTACAATGATTCTGAAACTGAGCTCACCTGTTGATTCTCCTTCTTAAACCACTAAGCAGAAGTTGCTAAACTTCAGTACAAAGCTAGGTACACAACTGTGGAAATGGAGGCAAGTTTTCTTTTCTGTTCTTAAAAAAGAAGAATCTGCTCACAACTAGAAACAAAATAACGCTAAAACCTCGATTGAATTATTTTCCTACTATGTAGAATTTCAGTGATCCAAGTTGAAACTTCAAAGTTTTGCCCTTTGTCCCAGGTTAACCTCATTTTGGATTCATTTGCTTCTTGTCCTGTGTCTTCAACTGTAACCACTTATCCTTACATTTCTGATGCATCGATCTCAGTTTTGCAAAACTTTTATTCCCCAAATAATCTATTTAACAGAGGAATTATTTCCTTATTCCTTAGCAGGAGCTTTTACAGTAATAGTTAGTCTGTCAAATAAACAGATGAAACAAAGTGATTAATCAGGTGAATTAACTCAAATAACTAGAACTTACACAATTTAAACTCTTCAGTGACATCTGACAGCATAAAAAAAGACCTGTGTGAAAATATCCTCCCAACCCCATCCCAGATAGGTAGTTCATCAAAACCAAAAGGAATTCATGTTATTCTCCATATGACATAGAAACTGTTAGAGAAATCCTGACTAGCTGTTAAGTAACAGCAGAGGATATCATTTGCTCCTGAGAAGGAATCATAGGACATGGATATAAGAAGTGTTATTATGTCCCTAAGTGCCAACCACTTCAGAATCAGGATTATAGAGCAGAAACTTATTTAAATGGTACTTACATTTTAAATCAAAATTCTATTAACAGGACCTGATGGAGAAAAATAAACTAAATAGGTTGTACTGGTGAAAAATGATCCATTAAGTATTCTCCAAATATACCCTCTTCGAGGTTGTGACATCCACTGTTAATGCTAAAAACTTATGGAACCACTTTCATAATAATTTTGATTTTTTTTTTAATTGCACAGTAAGATACTTATTTTACAATTTTCTCTAATTCTATGATTCAGCTATCTTCAGATTTCTAAGCATTGCAATGATAAAATCTATGCAATAGCCTGTAAAGAAAAGATTGGAAATGGTATTTAAGACTGGTAAATTGAAAACCACAATCCAGGATTCCCTAGTCTTCGATATAAAAATGTCTGCAAAGTTCTGCTGGGAGAGATTCCAACAACTTCTAGCACTCTTTAACCTGAAAACTTAGAGACAAAAATGAAGTAATAAAATGTAGAAAAAGACTCAGTAGTGGCAAATTCCTCTAAACTGCTTCAAGAATCAGAAATTATTTTTCTTGATTTAGTATCATCTGCTTTTTCTCTATAATCAGTAAAATCAGGAATTCAGACAAGCATTTTCCTGACCTGTTTGCTGCAGATGGTACAGACTAAGAAGTGGCTGGGGTAGATCCTCTTCATTCAGCTTTCAAGACAAGTCTTTCCCAAAAGAGGCACTGTGAAGATTAGCCTTCATCTGGAGACATGAAACCTGGATGCTCTGTTAAAAAGGATTGGGAGTGAAACCTGTTCTACTTTGCCATTTGCTGCTTTTCAAGTAATGAGAACTGGACATAGCACAAAACAGACCAGGCAGCACAATTCTTTCCATGCAGTAACCCTCCTCTTATAATCATTTACAACGTCATTAATTGTGCAGAATATGCACCTTAACCTAAAGTACTTTGTGTCTTCTCTTTTCCCTCACTTTAACTATTTAAGTAGATCACAAATTCATCACAACAAAGTAGTTAAAGAACACCCATTTCTCCTTCCGTTCAGGAACAGCAACAGCTTTGGAAGCGAAATGTAACTTCACTGCTGATACCCACTACAGGACAAAGATTACTTTTATTAATTTCTCATTTATTTTCAGTTATCAAAATGTTGTAGTTACACTTTTAAGGGAGATTCTTATATTAATGCCAGTTAAAAAGCTGCAAGCTTGCAGATCTACCCCTCCTCTCTCCCATTCCTCATTCTTCATTACTTGCACTTTCTTCTTTCTAAAAATTTGCAGATCAATGGGAAAAGGGCTTCTAATATCACATATCCTCAAACCATGACTGATAGCTCTTTTTCCCATGTGTTCTCTTAGTGCTCTGGGTCATGACCACATGCCAACTGCAATGTGCTATAGCTGGCACATATGATGGAAATGTTCTTCTCCTCAGTTTCCACATCCTGTTACGCTTTCCCCCACTCCTTGTTCCTTAGGACTTTTCTCTGGATTTTCCCAGTGGCCGTCTTTGGCAGATCCTGAACAAACTCCACCTGAAAGGCAAAAATGCTCTCTTAGTCTAATCCATTCTGATTCATCTCCCAGTTGTTGGGATAAAAAGATGGGAAGCTGCACAGCTTGGGACTGTGACAGTGAAATTCCTTTCTAGACACCCTAGCAGACTGTACAGGCAGTACATGCAGGAACAAATATAATTCTGAAGGGATGAGTGCTTCAGCTATCACGACAGGGAGTTGCTGGTGTCTTTCCTGGTTGTAAAGGATGGATTCCAACCAACTCCTTTGGAGCCAGAAGGAATTTTTCCTCTGCTCTGGGTGACTCTGAATAGAGCACAAGTGGGGAACTGTTAAAGAGTTGAATACCTTGCCTACTTGAGCCTCTGTGAAACCCCTAGTGTTTCATGAAAGGAAGACTGGACATTGATAAATACAAGCTATGCTACCATCTTCTTCCTTTGTGTCCTTTCTAGCACATAGAATCATAGAATCATAGAATAGTTTGGGTTGAAAGGGACCTTAAAGATCATCGAGTTCCAACCCCCCTGCCCCAGAGCTACAGCTGTGACAGACCCTGTAATTAATTTTTATTTTATTTAATTTAACTGTGGCTGGAATGTTTGTCAGAGTGCAGTGGAAAAGAAGCTGAAGCAATAAAAAAAATGTACAATTTTTGATACAAGGAGAAGATGTGTGTCTTTTTGCAGTGTCCTTACCTTCCTTGGATACTTGTAAGGTGCAGTCACCTTCTTGACATGCTGCTGAAGCTCATTAGTTAATTTTTCTGGGTCATGTGATGCAAAAGCAGGAGCTAAAACAATGAAGGCTTTGACTACCTGTGCCACAAAAGGGACACCATTAACATCCAGACTTTGGAACAAAGAGGTACATTCATAGACAAAACTGAGTATCATAATTTAGAAATGTTTTTCCTTTGATTTCCCTTTTGATTCATTGTTTATCACAGAATGCAGTTTGTGAAAGACATACTCTGTTGTACTGGATTTCTTGCAGAACAGAAAGGACAGTTGAAAATCTCACTCAGCAGTGCAAACAAATGTTGCAAAGTTGAAAAATATCAAAAGATTTGGAATGATCCAAGGATGGTTTTAAAACTAAAAAAACCCCAAAGCCATGTTTTATTTAAAAAAATCTGCAACATGCTCAATTCTAAGGAAGACAAGTACACATAAGGAACTTGATGTTTAGAATAAAGTGAATTTCTTTATGTTTTTTCTTCTTACCTCCCCTCGAACTGGATCAGGGCTGCTGACAACAGCTGACTCTGCAACTGCAGGGTGTTGTATTAATGCACTTTCCACTTCAAATGGGCCAATACGATACCTAGGACAAAATGCAGAAGTGACAGCCAGAGCAAGCCAGTCATTCACTTGGTTTTTCCAGATTGAATTTTAACAAGCAAATGAGCAAATCAAAAAGCAGTGGACTTACCCAGCAGAATTGATTATATCATCAGCTCTTCCAACAAAAGTGATATATCCTTCTTCGTCCATAACGCCTCTGTCCCCAGTAACATAAAAATCACCACACAGAGAAGCTGCTGTTTTCTCTGGATTATCCTAACAACAATTAAACATTAAAAAAAACCCCATGTACAAGTGTTAATGCACGTACCTTGCAGAGGTGCTATAAATGATCAAGCTAATTTAATAAATTGTTCTCAAAGTGAGTATATTTTATGCTTTCAATTAAAAAAAAAGAAGCCACACTAATTAGCAGCCTCGTGATAGAAATATGTGAAAGGTAGCAAAAAAGCATTTGTGTATATATGGATTTGTGTTCTAGGGAAGAAAGGGTGTCCTCCAACAAAATGCTCATCCATCACAGCAAGTTACTAAAATATATAACCCAGTCTCTCCAGAGAAACAATCCATCATTGCAGGAGGTTACCACAATAACCTCTTGTCTATGGAAACATTTCACCTTTAACTTTCAAGAGCAAAACACAAATGAGGTGACCTACAGGGAAAACTTCATTATCTCCATCGATCTACCAGATCTAGATTACACAGGAAAAATGCCTTGACAAAGGAAGACATAATGAAAAATTACAGTAACAGTACTGAATCAAAAAGATTCTTAAACAGATTTTTTTTGTGTGCCAGTGGTTTCAGAATGCTACAAATACCCAAATGTTGTGGGGATTAAACACAAGAGAAGATACCCAAAGGTTTTTCAGTACAACAGTTGAAATCCAGTACCAAATATATCTTCACATCTGCCTGATTCTAAAGTTTTCTTGAATATGTATTCCAGATTAGCAGCACCACAGACAGAATACTAGCTTCGATGGACCTTGGGCCTGAACCAAAATGGCCCTTTTTCCAACATTTTTTGAGCCTATTCTGTTTTCAGCAGAATGTAATGCTATACTCTGTATGCCACTATGCAATACAACAAAGCCATATGATCATCTCCACTTGAGGGTTTTGCCCTGTAGCTTGTTATTATATTGTTCATCTTGTGTGACAGGCAACTGTATGGATGGCTCCTCTGACACCACCAACAAATGCACGCTGCAGTTGATAATTTTTAAAGATGGAAAAGAGTGGTATGAGGGAATACTTGTGCTCTTTGGAAAGCATCCCTGAGCTCATGGCATGTTGCAGTTAACTTTAGGGGCTTCCTTCCTTAATCTGTAACTAAGGACAGGAAGTGAATGCAAGAAGTAATGCACTAAACATAAAACCTGACAATTGCCAGGTAAGGTCTGAAACCCTAAGTGTCAATCTGAAGCTTTTCAGTATTCACAGAGAAATAACTTAGACTTACCAAGTACTCAGTGAACATACAGAATGGTCGTGTAGGTTTAATACGGACAGCAATGTTGCCTTCTTCTCCTCTAGGTAGAACAGCTCCGTGTTCATCTATGATCTGTAAAAAGGATATATCACCATTGCTTTGATTAGCTCAGTGAAATATCTGTGCTATAGCAGAGAGGACAGAGAAGGCCACAGATGGTAGTATTATCTGTTACTCATACAGCCAGAACCGTTGCTGAGCTCAGATGAAACACATCAACATACCTGCACATCATAAGGGGGAACAGCTTTTCCCAAAGACCCAGGTCTAACTTGCGTTCCTTTCATATTGGCACAGATTGTTACCTGTATAACACATTTTTCTTTTTAGTTTCTCCAACATCATATAGACTTTATTATTGACACATTAAAAACAGGTTGAGGAGCATTTCAGGCAAGTCCTGTGGCTGCTTGTGCTCAGTCTGGGTTGTTCTGCAAACACTTGAATTTGCAAGACAGCAGATGTGAAATTATTACAGATCTTATTTCAATAACGGGACAGTTAATTTGGGACCACATTAAGGGTAAGAGGAGAGAACACCTGAAACCTGACTCTTAATAGCTTTGTTAATGTTCACTTACAGAGAACTCTGGGACGTGAACTGATTTAATATTTTTCATTAAAACCTTGGACAGGCCAAATTGATACCCGCAGCAAATTTTTTTTTTTTTTTTAAGTTTTGTCTTTTAAGTAAAGATGATGAAGGGACCTACTACAAGTTATTTGATCTGAGGTGGCAGGGGGCTGAACTCAATAGTCACAGCATTTTCTACGAATGTCAAGCTATGCACCTAGTTAATTTTGATACTATAATCATATTTATTCTTTGCCTCTTCTCATAATGCTCATTTAAATAACTCTTATCTCTTCTACTGATTTATCAAGCACATTGTGATTCTGGTATTGTCACCTTTGAAAGTGCACAGTGTAATTATTAATGCAAATGTACCGTTTCAGTCTGGCCGTAACCTTCATTGATATCCAGCCCTGTCTGGATTTTCCACTTTGCCATCACTTCAGGATTGAGTGGTTCCCCTCCAGACACACAGTGTTTCAGGCTTGGGAACTTGTAGCTTGACAGGAATAGTAAATGGAATAATTTCCTTAACTTCTGAAAAGTGCAGCAAATGGTCTTAACTGAGCAGACAAACTCAACAAAGGAGGCCTAAAACTTCACAAGGGACTTTGGGAAATGACAATAATTATCCCGTTACGCAGTGCTGGACTGGACTCCTAAACTGCTCCTATTACCACTGAGGATAATGTGGTTTACCTCAGTGTGACTGGATTTTTTTCTGGAAACAGTCTGAAAAAAGGTGTTTGTGGAAAGCTGATTTAATTACAAACATCCAAGATCAACTAAGACAGTGAGAATTTTCCAGAGCAAAAAGGATGAGGAGGAACAGAGATCCTGAACTCTCTGCTAAACTAGTGGTTGGCTTTTGTCAGGATGAAAGACCTAGACAAAAAGAAGTACCTTCATAAAGGTGTGAAAACAAATGATGTTACATCACATTACAGAGCACACTGACTACTTTTCTTCAGGTATTTCCACTGTAAAAAATGGATGGCAACAGCTGCCAAATAACTCAGCATGTGGAACTACACTCATTTCATTCTCAAGTATACATGAACTACTGTGACTCCCTGACCCAGTGCTGCCTGAAATCTTGACTTAAATTTAACTGTGAATCATAAGCTCAGAGAAATTGTTAACTTAAAAAAAACCCTCACTGGTTTCCTCTGTGGTGTCTTTTCAAAGACCAACTCCTGAAGCAGAGATGGCTTAAGGTATACCTATTTATCCTCCTATTTCACTTTCTTTTCTGAGAACAAATTCTGCTAATTAGATTTCCTTTGAATAAAAAATAGTCAACATCAGTAAGTAAACATCTAGAGCTACAACAGTATTATACCCCAGCCCCCTCTGCTACCCCTGCAACAGAGATGTGCAGTACCTGCTCAAATCATGTTGGACCAGCATGCGATAAGCAGTGGGAGCAGTGCAAAAGACAGTGATGGGGTATCTTGAGAGAGTCTAGAAAAATATACAGTTACATGGCTGAAAAGAAAATGTAATGAAAAACTGTAAATGTGCAGGTGATAAACACAACTGATATGCTCAAATGTCTGCAAAATGACAATCATAAAAAAGCAACATGCATTTAAAGACAGAGAATGATGATGGATTAGTGACTATGAATCCTGACTGCAAAGAGTCTGTACCAGTCAGTCCCATTGCTGTGGAAAATAAGATCCTTTCTGTCCAATAAAAATCACTCATGCAAGTGAATGACCACTAAGAGTAGTAGTTCCAATTATTATTTTCTGCATCACACAGTGACTGTGTTCCAGGTTCAAGACTAAGTGCCAATAATGAATTAGACCAATGTTTTTCTGAGTTCATTCTTGGAAAATTCTTGGTGTTGTCTCCACACAAGAGGCTGATGAAGAAGAATTGAGAAGAGTAAGCCAACTGACTAGTATTATAAAATAGCAGAGAAAAGGAATTGGTATTTTGGCAGCTCAGGAATTCAGGATAACAGGACCCCGATTCAGGTCTGTGCTATAACTCTGATTACTCATTTATGCTCACTCTGAGCCCAAAGTAGCTGGACATCCATACCTCAGTGAGGCTAAGTTCGGCACAAAACAGCAACGATCTTGAGTTCTTCTCACCCTCTATCTTCAACTACATCTCCTCTGTGCTAAGTCACAAGGCCTATACAGCAGGGAAAGTACTTGCTCCTCTAGCTTACTAGGCACCAAAGGGAGGGAATATTCCTTGGGATGTGGGAAGTATTATGCCTGCTGCTACAGAGCAGCTGGTACCCATACACTGGAGCTCAGCTTATTTGCTTTATGCATGCAAAATGGAAACAAACTTCATGGTATGAAATATTACACTCACTTCTGCCACAATTGCTGGTTTAAACTGTGGCATATGGTGTACAAAAACACATGATCCACAGATCCATGGTGCAAAAACACTGCTCCAAGCTGCTTTTACCCAACCAGTATCAGAGGTATTCCACATTATATCTGAAGGAGTCAAGTTCATCCAGTGCCTGATGATTAAACAGAGATGATAAAAGTGCTTCATAGAATATGAGAGACATAGGCACAGGTCACAGCAAAAAAGGGCAGGAGGCTTCCATTATAAGATGTGGCACTGGCAAACAAAGCTCTTCAGTATTCTCTTATTTTCCCTTAATTCTTTACATTTTAACATTTATAGTGTTTTCTTGTCTCATGAACAGTGCAAAACATCCTTAGCTTGAGCTGTAATATCTGAATCCAGATCACAAACTGAACAGATTATCTGGAGAAAGCTTTTCCGACCTTGAGGATTAGAGTCATCAGCTAAATCACACCTTATTTCCCTAGAAATCTAACCAAAGCACTTCTATGGACTCTACAACAACTCAGGATACACTGGGCAAAATTTTCACAAAAAATTTCTCACTCCTTGAGGAGCATAAATAGAAGACATTCAATGAAAGCAAATCAGTAAAATTCACAGATTCAAACTGAATTATGACTTTTAAGATATGAAACTATGGTACAAGGTTGTTTTGGCTTCAAAGGAAAATTTACATAATACTAAAAGACTCACTTTATCTGGCTTTGCTATAAGGAAGCTGTACTCACTGCTACTCCACAGTCAGCCCCCGAGCTACACAACACTGTGTTTAATGATCTTAACTGAGCCTTCAAGAAGCTTGTAGCAATCAAGGGTTTCATTATAAGAGGAGAAAGGTGAGGAAGAAGCAAGATCCTATACTCATGAATTGTCCACATTTACTGGAGGCTTTTATAGTTGTAATTTCAATTTAATTGTGCTATCATTTAATTGGGACACCAGGAGCAACTGCAAAGCATACCTGCCACTGGTTGCAAATCCAATGCCATAACTGCTGTGGGACTGTGCCACCATTTTTGGAGAGCCTGTACTTCCACTAGTGAAATAGATCAGCATTGAGTCTTCACTCCTTGTCTTAACACATTTATGGTCTGCAGATGCCACCCTTCAGAAAAAATAGCATACAATATTTACCACATGTAACTAACTTCTCATGAAGGAAACAGTATTTTTTGAGGTTTAAGTGATAACCAGGAAAATGGCACTAAAATACATGATCTCCTTAAGTACACAGTTGCAGAGGCAAGAGAGTACATTTTGCTAGTCACAAGTGTGCTCTGTATGTCATAACTATCAAGATGTGAGCATCTACAGCATATTTCAGTGACTTTGTCTACAACAGTGTGGCACCTAAGGGCACTCAAGGTGCTTGTTATGGGACAGCAGGTAGATATAAAACCACCTTCTGCCTCAATACATACTGTCTACCAAGCTGGAGTAAATGGGGGTCATACTCAGCTATTACGCCAGGTATGGCAGCCTTAGACACATATTACATCATTTTGGCTAAGGAGACTGATGAAAAATTCAGATTAGCTGGGCTATCAGGAGAGTCAAGGGAAGAAATTATCCATGCCATGTTAGCTGAGCACCAAGAGCTGGCAATGAGAAACTTCTCATTGAATTCCAGAGACATCAGGCTGGGCTCTAGAAAACAAACACAAAACTGCTACAAGATCAGTGCTCTGTGTGCTTGTCTTGTGATCAAGACAGAAGCAGAGAGTGCTTAAAAGCTGGCAGGCTGCTGAGCAAGGAGAAGCTGAAAGACCTGAACAAAGTGCATTTGAGGATTTGAACCTGGTTGGCAGATGCAAAAGTGTAATTCATTTGTATTTTGGAAATTAATCCCAAAACTCAGTGTCATCTGACTGATACAGTTTCCTTCAGCTCACAGGAATGATGTTATAATAGCTGGCTACTCACGCAAAGAGTTCTTTGAGGTTCAGCCACCCATCTCTGCTCCCTTTGGCTACAATTAATTTGCTTTTCAGAAACTGGCAGTCACGCATTACAGATTCCACTGCAGGTGCCAGTGTATCGTTGGTAACAATGCACTTGGCCTTTGAAGCCTGGAGTCGGTAGAAGATGTCTTTGGCTGTTAATTGGGATGTTCCTGGAATAAAGACAATGCCTGAAAAAAAGCAAAAAGCAATTTAGAAAATTGACCATTTATCTTCATTATGTTCACAAGATGTGACCCCAGCTACAGAAAAGCTGAGCTACTTGGCAAAAACTTATTCTTTGAAAAAAGAGAGCCATGTTTGAAGGAAGAGCTTGGGTGAATTTATAGCCTAGGAATGACCCAGGAAAAACCTCCAAACCCTGCAATGCTGATGTTTTGTATCTTCCATATTAAATATATCTATATGAGCAAGACCTAGACTTAAAAGTGTTTTTGAGCACTTCCTTCATGATTTGTAATTCAAGAAAGAAGTATTGAGATTACCAACCAGTAAGTATAGGAATAAGACCAGATGGACAGACAGACATGGACAGTAGACAACAGATTGAGGTCAGGTTGCTTACATGCATTGCTCAATCAACATATCCTTCAAGCTTGGATTTGTTTTGTAATGTGAACAACATCACTTGGAATACCAAGCACAACATGACTGAAATCACATTTTTGGGGGAAACAGCATAGAGGAACAATTCAGTGCACTTCTATACCTCCTTTTTCCAAGGATTTCAATCAACTTGACCTACAGATTGATTTCAGTCTTCCTGAACTTTCAGAGCTGTCCAGTGAATTTTACAATTGGGAAACTGAGATACTGAGTGACATTCATATATTATAGACCATAAAATCTTGCACAAATAGAATTGGATACATTGAGTCTTGGTCTTGGATCAATTTACAACCCCTAAGAGTCACAGAGCTTAAAAGAGGGACAAAAATACTTGATCATGCCCCTGTTGATGCTGAATTGTTCCACCACAGATGTCCAGGAGTCCAAAAATGCAATAAGTCAAATTCTTCCTAAGAATTTGCAATCTGTACAAGCAGAGCAAAAAAAATTGTACTGAATTACTAACTAGTCTACTCATATAACTTATTGCATTGTCACCTCTCCTCAGTGACAATGTATCTGGTCAAATTTGGCCTTGGACTGTAACCATCCAACATTCACATGCTGCAACAGAGGATACCATTTAACTGGACCATGTCTGTGAAGTACTGCTGTGATACAACGTGACATTAGTTTCTTTGTGGGTATTGCCAATTCTCTTTCTGTCCTCCTTATGTTTTCTGCAAACTTATTAGGTATAACTTTCATATAATCTATTTTCTTTCTGTATTTGAGAGATCAGTGACATGACTCACCTGTTCGTATACAGCCTATATTCAGTAGCCACCATTCAGGAACACGAGGCAGAACTGCTATAATTCTGTCTCCTCTCTGTAAACCACATGCTTCAGAAAGTATATTAGCTGCTTTCCTAGACAGAAATCCCAGCTCTTCAAAGCTCCACTTCACCTCCTCACCCACATCATTTACCCACCAAAAAGCTGGATTTGCTGGTCGTTTTCCTTTCTAGAACACAATAGAAAACGTTGAAACAAGAGGACATTCCTTAACAAGTCTAATTTCAGCCCCAAATAACTCCAGACTAAGCAAATCAATCCTGGCAACTAGTTTCTTAAAGTCATCCCTCTATTTCTGATAAAGAAAATTAAAGAGTTCATCCTACTTTACAGCTAATATTTCAACATCTGTCAGTAATATTAATTTGTATAACCTGAGATTCGTTCCAATGGCTATGAAGAAGAAGAAAACATACTACCTTTTCCAGTTGTGACCACTCATCTAAGACATCACTTGCAAAGTTGAAATATTCTGGTAGTTCCTTTTTACACTGGTTTACAGAGTCATAATAAGAAATAATCTGAGATGTGAGAAGCCTGTTACACCCATGAAATAATTTGCAAGGAGTTCTGATGATCTGCAAACACTGAGGAATCCATGATTTAATAAATGGTCTCATGATGAATGATATTTTGTCAGACAGTTGTGAAAAAAAGCAGATGCAGACCAACAGGAGTCAGTAACCTGAAACGAAAGAAAATACATTTGAAAACAGTCAGGTATTGGATGCTGTTCCATTTGTGGTGCTGGATAAATCACTGTCAATCAGCCTTAACAAATACACTGTTTGTGGACCTCCCTGTTTCTCCCCATTATTTTATGTGATTCTTAAATCAAATTGT
Organism: Turnix velox; assembly: GCA_013400935.1. Taxonomy (NCBI): domain Eukaryota; kingdom Metazoa; phylum Chordata; class Aves; order Charadriiformes; family Turnicidae; genus Turnix; species Turnix velox. The sequence continues at coordinate 89,467 of VZTY01029977.1, read as the reverse complement.
TCCTCCTTTATCAGCAACTTCATCCTCTACTTTGTCAGCTGATGAATGAATCTAATGTTGCATCTCTAAACTTTCACTTGCCAGTCCTTTTCTAAATATCTAATCTCCTGATTCCTGTAGATCCCATATTTTGCTTTGCCTACTCACAGAAATAAAATGCCACAGGTTATAAAGTGTGTCGAGGATGTTTTGTTTATCCTCTTGATTTAAAGCAGTCTCTGCAATTATGCTATGTCTTAAATATACACTAGATGGCGATTGACACTGAACTTGCACATCAATAAAGCCAGGGAAACTGACTTATTTCCTTGGGAATTCAGTTTTCATGGGTGATGTGGAATAAACACCAACCAGCAAAGGTTAAGTACCAAAGACTTCCATCTGCTTTGCATTTCAGCTGAGGTGTGCACCTTTGAAAAAGATAAATGTTGCAAAACAAACTTGTAAATTCCAGCACTTTGAGTTTCTCTTAGCCTTTCCTACACAGTACCTAGCCAGATATAAAGATGTAGAAGAGACAGAATGGATGCTACTGCAGTTAGTTAAAGCCCTTCCTTGGAAGTTAAGAAAATCGGATCTTTATTCATAGATGCAGAATGTTCTGATGACCTTGTTTTGAGAGTAATTGAGTCCTTAAGAATTTACCTACCACAATAAATCTAAGAGATTGTTTTCCCTCAATTCAATGGAGTCAGCTTTGCTTTTAAATCTTCCTGTGCCACAACTTTGTCCTTGTCTAGTAGCCAGCAGTACATACCTATCATACAAGGACACTATGCAATGACTTTCACCTTTGCATTATGTATTGCAAGTGTACATGTAGTGACAGCTTAAAGCATTCAATGCCAATAAATAAAAGTAACTGACATCACTGTATTTTTGGAGACAAAATAAAGAAATACAAACAGAAGGAAGCTCACATGTGAGGCTTATGTCAATGGCCCTCAACCACAAAACCGTTTCCAGGGTTTCAGTGCTAACAAAACAGAAGGCCCAAGAATTGTATTCATCCTGCATCTGATGAACAAATGTGCAGAAATGTGACCCCAGCGAGTCTAAGAGAAATCTTATACTCCATTAGTTTAACTTTTTTTGATCAATTCTGCTAAATCCCACTCCATTCCCCATTGAAAATCTCTCCTGGCAGAACCAACTGCTGTATGATCTTGTTTACTTCCAGCCCCTTTCCAAAATGGTGCCCATTCACTGGCAGGAGGTTTCAGAAGGGATCTGAGTTTGCTACTATTTGTTTGAGTGGCAGATAAGGGAAACCAGCTCCCTAAGCAAATGTTTGTTATCCACTGTGCTCTGGGAGCCTTGCCTGTGTTCTGAGCTTTACAACACAGCCTGCTCACATCAAACAGGCCTTGTTAGTTTTCCCCTGTTCTTCTGAAAGATGCTTTTTAACCCTCCTAGGATGTTACCTGAAAGACATCTTTGGAAAACAGCCTTTAAGAAGAGAAAAATACCACAAAGTCAAATGGGAGACCCTTATCTTTCTGCCTTTTTCTTTAGTATCTGATTGTTGTATTTGTGTTTCCTTGTGATCTTATCTTGCAAACAGCCTGACTACACAGCTACCTCTGATTTCATTAGGTGCCTTGTACAAGTACTAATAGGACATATCTCAAGGTGCATTACAATCCACAGCCTTCCAGATTGATAAGTAGGGGTTCACCTGAAACCCAGCCCCACTCACACCAGGCATGAAAACAAGCTAAATTGAAGTTCATCTGCCAGCCAAGATCCTTCACCCCCAAGAAAATGGAAGCTACTATTAGGAACATTCCTTCCTCCTCAAGCCAGATTTTTCACCCTTCAGTCTGAGGGCATGAAGGAGCGCTCCTCAAGAGGAAGGAAGCATCATTAATGGAGGCAGTTTCTTTAATTACCAGCTTGATTTTACTAATCTGGACACGTCTGTCCTTAAGTCAGCTCTTGCCTGCATCAATGAAGCAACCACCAGAAGGGATGGTCTTCCCCTAGAGATGCCAAAGCTTTAGGAGCACAATTCACACATTTGAGCCCCTTTTAAGGATCAAAGATGTTTCTGCTACAATTACAGAATTATAATACTTACAGAAACAACAATTTCTTAGGAAACATCAATTTCCTAATCTTTTTCAACCTGTTTTTAACATATTCTGCAAAGACTATATGGGAACACCTCAGATCATAAAGAGCTGAAAGCTGTCCTAAGGATGAAATAGTAAGTTTGGCGCCTTCAGTTTCTTTTGCAGATATTGGTAGTGTGAAATAGTGCTATCACAGAAAATCAACAGCAAAATCTTCTAGTTTAACTCATGATTATTATCTTCCTTGGGCTACAGTTTGGCACTTAAGCAGAGATGGAAGCTGAAGAATACAGACATTAAAATTCCATGTGCAAAGCAACAAGAGTTTTCCCCAGACTTGAGCATGCTCTGAATCAGATCCACATTAAGTAGCTCTGTAAGTGCAATGGACATCCAGAGCAGCAGAAGAGCAGCCCTCAGATACTTTCCCAGGTACTCAGTTACTGTGAGCTCTGCATTGGGTGACAGTGACAAGAGCAGGCTGACTAATTAGAGAGGTGCACTATAAACTGACTGATGCTTCCACGGGCAAATGTTTCCTCCTGTGCTCTCTCACCTTCTCCCCAGGGTTCTGATTTTTTACAGAAACAGTAAACTCACCTTTCTCACAGATGCTTTTGTTTTTTCTAAATGCTGCTAAAGATGGGGAAGTAATTAACTACATTAATCTTCCTGTGGAAAGAAGCCATTGGCTCCACTGGTGGTAGACTCTGTTATCAAACTTTATCAGAGTCTTTAGTTTGGCTAATACAACAGCAGGCATTTAGGCAGCAGACCCTGCCTCCTACTGTTCCTTTGCTTCTTTCTTTCTCAGTAACTGGATGAAGACAGGGCAAGATGAAGACATATCAGTTCTTCCTTCTGCCATTATTGCTTCTCACAGGCTTCCCAGCAGCAGACAGCATCAGCCCAAATGAAGCAAAGCCAAAGAAGGCAAAACTCCCCAAAATAAAAAAGGAGAACAGTGTACTCTTGCTGAAAAAGAGCAACTTTGACAGAGCATTGAAGGAAACTAAGTACCTGCTGGTGGAGTTCTGTGAGTATCAATTTTGGCTGTTTCTTACCCTGATGGCTCTGCAGAGCATGAGTGATGATAGGGCACCTGGGTATGCCTGTCTTGCTGTTGCTTTGTCCTCCAACAGTCCTTTTTCAGTTTGTTTTTCTCCACATCTCTTTCTGATCACGACTACTGTAATTTATTCCGTATGGTTTAATATCACTTTGGTAT